>VZRS01003356.1:0-31811 GCA_013398055.1 Ifrita kowaldi | reverse complement strand
CCCAGGCGTAGCCCCTTTCCCAGCTCCCTCAGCTGCTCCTGGTGCTCCAGCCCCTTCCCCAGCTCCATTCCCTTCCCTGGATACACTCCAGCCCCTCAATGTCTTTCTTGTCCTACAGGGCCCAAATGATGAGGAAGCTTCTCCTGCTGTAACTTGCTTCTAAAATGACAATTTATTGATTTCTTTCCTGCCTGAACTCTCTCCTCAGCCCTCAGCATTTAGCGTGGCCCTCAGAGGGCTTGGTCCCTGCAGGGATGGGCTCTGGATGATGGATCTGAGCATCTGCACTCACTTCTTTGTTTGGCCAGGTACAATTCCAGCTGGGGTGTGCCAGGTTCTTCTGACACTGACAAAGAGGCAGACTGGGAGACTGCAGCCAGGTTCAGTTTGGGGACACAAATGAGGCTCCTTCCCTGTAGAACAGGGACGATGAGTCTTGCCTTTGTTTGCAGCCAAGGGGCTGCAAGGTCAGTGAGAGCAGGGAAATCCCTGGGAGCCTCTGGAGAAGGCCAGAGCCTGCCCCGAGCGCCACGCACGGGCTGCCCGAGGGAGCCAGCTGGGGTTTGTACCAGTATTGCCTGCACTGGAAATCTTACAGCTTCTTGGGGCTGTAGGGACAGCAGAAAGGGTGGATGAGGAAGGAAGGGAAAGGAGAAAGGAAAGGAGAGGGGAAAGGACAGGATTAACCTGTGCCACAGCATTCACGAGGCTGCCTTTGCTCCTAGGCAGCCTGCAGCACTGAGAATGGGCAGAGACAGCCCAAAAGGGGCTCAGAGGCTCTCAGCTCTTGGACTGCCACTCATTTCCCAGCGGGTGTCTGGATGACTCCACAGACCAAGGGCCACTGGCCTTGCTCTGGTGCTGGCAAGACCCCCCCAGCCTGGGTGTCCCCCTGTTATCCTGGGCTAGAGGGGCACAGCCATGGGCAGAGCTGGCATCCACCTCTGCCTCCACCCCTAGAACCCCCTCCTCTGTCCCTGCTCATGGCTGCTGGTGTCCCCTCTCTGCCACCTGCCCTTGCACAGCCGGGGCTGCCTCTCCCCGTGCCGGTGCAGCCCCACACTCCGAGTGATGCTCCTGCTCCTCACAGCAGCAGCTGCAAGGTGGACAAACAGGAGAGGAGCCTTTGGTGCCCTATGCTGACAAATTCAGCTTGCACAGAAAAGCCTCAGCAGCCCTGTGTGCCGTGTGTGTAGCACCTGCAGGACTGTGGCCTCCCAGTCTGGTGCTGGGACAGCACCAGTCAGCTCTGAGAGGAGCCAGGGTGGGAAGGGGCATCACCCCAGCTCCTGCCTGCCCCTGTACACCCGGAGCAATTCCCACTTTCTGCCATGGCTGATCACCCTGATGCCTGCAGGAATCCCAGCCCCAGCCCTGCCCCGAGCTTGTCCCACCGTGGTGGATGTCTGTGGGCAGGGGGTGACAGCGCTGCCCTCTTGCACTGCTCCCTGCAGCGCTCCTGATCCTGGCTGGAGCTGCTTGATGGGATGGGAGGAATGGCTTTAAACTCAAAGAGTGTAGACTTAGATTGGACTCTGGAGAGAAATTCCTCCCTGTGAGGGTGCTGAGGCCCTGGCACAGTGTGCCCAGAGCAGCTGTGGCTGCCCCTGGATCCCTGGAAGTGCCCAAGGCCAGGTTGGATGGGGCTTGGAGCAGCCTGGGCCAGTGGAAGGTGTCCCTGCCCATGGCAGGAGGGGTGGAATGAGAAGATCTATAAGATCCCTTCTCACTCAAACCATTCCAGGATTCTGATCCTGGAGGCTGCTGAAGAGCTTGGCTTTCACCCAAAATAGTCCCCCACACCTTGCTGTGGCAGAGGCAGGTTGGAAAGGCTGCTGAGGGCCCTGGGAGACAGGAGCAGCCTCCCTGGGAAAGAGCCCCTGTACCAGCTGAGAACAAAACGTGCTGTTCAGAGGCCCCAAACAGCTCATTCCCAGAGCTCCAGGTTGTGTTCTGCTGTGTCCTGAGCCATCCTGCCCGGTGGCACGTGTCCCTCCGGGGTGCCGGGGCAGGGGCCATGCGGGGCCCTGCTCTGTGCGTGCCTGGCAGGCGGTGAGGAGCTGTGGGAATGCCATCCCACTGGCAGCACTCCCGGGTGACATGGGGACACGGCTGTGGGGGTCTGGCAGTGTCAGCGGAGAGCCTCTCTTTGTGCAAGAAACACTTCAACAGCAGCTTCTTCCTGTCCCTCCTTTTTTGTTATTTTTTGGAGAGTGCTGCAGACAGGTGCTGGTCTGTCTGAAATCATCCTGGCTGGCAGGGAGCTCGAGGCTGGGCTGGGCAGGTCTCTCATCTGTCTGGTGCTAATCCCTCCACACTGCGAGTGAAGGAAAACACAGCAAACCCCACGTGTTAACAGCCAGGATTTGCTTATCGTGCTCGCTCCCTTCCAGGGCTCCCAGGGATTCCTTTCCTCTCACCTGTCAGGAAGGAGAGTGCTGAGGCTGGGCTGAGGGGGCTCTGCTGCAGAGTGTGGCTGAGTGCCAGGGGTTGTGTTTTGGGGGAGCTGGACCAGAAAGGAACTCAAACCCATCAAATCATGGAATCATTAAAGTTGGAAAAGCCCTCTAAGATGATCGAGTCCAACCATTACCCCAGCACTGCCAGGTCCACCACTAACCCATGTCCCCAAGAGCCACAGCTACACATTATTTTGACCACTGGTGTGAGGTTCAAGGCATCCCTTGTCCGAGTCACTTCACTCCTGCCTCAGCTTCCCCTCTGGATGAGCTCTCACCAGGCGTTTTCCAGGGGCTCAGGGCTCCAACACAGCCGGCAGTGCTTCCCAGGAGTGAGCCACGCTGGGATGATGGGTCTGGAGCTAAACCTGCATCCCTGCACACCCGGGGGGTGGGCTGGAGGTGCCCTGGTTTTTCCAGAGGCAGTTTTCCCTGCGCAGAGCCAGCAAGGCTGTGGTGCTGGCAGCTCTCTGCCTGCTCAAGCATCTGCAAATTGCCTGCCAGACACCCAGGCAGGGGCACAGAGAAGCTCTGGAGAGCAGCCTGGGCACGGGGAAAGGGAGCCTTGCTTTAACCCTGCTCTCACTTGCAGAGGCCCCTTTCCAATGGGGACGGCAGCTCCAATGTGGCTGGGGAGGTGAGGGGGTGCTGGCTGCCCTGGGGCAGGGGAGGAGGGAGCTGCCAGCTGCTTCCCAGGCTCCACTTTCCACGGGAGCAGCGGGTTCTGCTGGCAGAGGGGCACTGATGGAGCTCCCCAGAGCCCCAGCACAGATCTGGCTCCGGCCTGGAGAGCCCAGGGACAGGATGCTGGCACCGGCCATCCCCAGCTGCTCCAGGGGAAGCTGTGGGTGCTCCACATGAGCTGCTGGGGAAAATCTGCATCCAGCCCTGGAGCCATGAGCAGCACAGGAATCAGTCATCAGAGGACAAGCACAGCTACAGATGAGAACCCTGCTGCCTGGGGAAGCAGAGGGAGTGAAAGCAACACTCGGCTCTTCAAAGCAGCTCATCCTCTCAAACCCTTTAATGCTCAACACCTCCTTAACCCATCCTTCTCAGTGAGCACTTCCTGTCACTGTGATTTCGTGCACTGCCTTCAACATGGCAAAATTTACCCCATTTCACTGCAAAATGAACGTTCCAGTCTTCTACTGCTTTACCCAGCTTCTGATTTAGGACAGAATTCAACCAAAAAAAAAAAAGCAAACCAGGTGTGGTCCTTCCTTCCTCTTCCACACATGGCTTCAGGCAGAGGGGATGGTGTTTGCATTGCTCAGCTGCTCTGCAGAGCTGAAATGGCCCCTGAGCGTTGTCACCCTGTGCCCTGGGCCACTGCCCTCTGTGTGGGACCACTGGCCTCCCCCTGCAGCATGGCCAGCCCTTGGGGGCCACTTCCTCACCCAGGGTTAGGATAAAAGCTTCCCCGCACATGGATTATCTCAGTGCACCCTGAATTGCTCAGCCCTCATATGAGGAGGTTCCCTTCACAGCTTTTTCCTGAGCTTGAGAGCCCCAAGGATGCAAAACTGATGAATTCCAGGCTGTTGGTTGTTGATTTTGGAGCTGCTTCTGTGCACAGCATGTGCTCCTCTGGCACATCGAAACTTCCCTGGTCCTGGTGAGTGATTCACAACCATCCACACGAAGGGCAAGCTGTGATCCCTTACCCAGATTAATGGGATACTGTCAAAGGGAGTTGTTCTTCCAACCTGACCTGCTGGCCTGCTCCGGTCAGCTCTTGGAATGCAGCGGAGCAGGGACCTTGGTGGCACCAGCTCAGCTCCTGTTGGCCTTGCACAGGAGAGGGGATTTGTCACCACGTCACCTCTCAAACCCAGGGCTGGGTCAGTTGTCCACACAGGTGAAACAAGGAGGAGCAAGAGCCACCTCTCCAGCTGATTATGTCTGTGCTTCTCCACAGAAACACAGAACTCAACTTCACCTTGAGGGCTTTTCCTTAGCAAAAGACTCCAGTGCTTGTGCTCTTGAGCTTCTGAGGTGATTGAAAATTGCAGTCTTAGAAATGAGGAGAGGAATTAAAAAGGTCCTCAGCCTTCTCTGTTCAAAATAACTCCTGGTTTTGAGAGCCTGGCCTCTGACTTGGGAGCTCTTGAAAGCTGGAAGCACCATGATTGCAACCCTGCTGCACGCGTGCCTGGGGCCTGAGGCCGTGCCTTTGGCGAGCTGGCTGGAAAAGCAGCGGCCCAGAAAACTCTGTAAGGCTGTTAAAATCATGGATTTAGCAGTTCTTCCAAGTTTTTAGGTATCAGGATGTTCTTGTCACAGCTGTTTTTACTCCTGTCTCCCAACTGCTGTGCCCAGGGCAACAGGAGCGTGGGATGTTCCCCATCCTGGGCTGGGAGAAGCTCCTTTATCTGCACAGGAGGGACCTTGGTGGGTGCAGAGCTCTGCAGGGATTTAGGATCATCCTAAATCATCCCAAAGAGGTCGGAGGAGACGAGCAGGCCCTGCCCTCCTGCCCTGAAGAAGCTGGGTGTGGCTGGCAGCACTGGGCTGCTCCAGCCCCTCTGTCACCCTCCTTGTTGTGAGAGAGGAGGAGAGCAAATGGAACAGAGCTGCTCCTGCTGACCCCTGAGCACCCTGGCCTCGTGGGCAGCCTCGTTCACAGGAGGTGGAGAGCAGTGTTTGCACCAGCCCCTTGCTGTGCCTCAGTTTCCCCCCACGGTGGGACACGAGGGGATGACGGGGCAGCAGATCCCACTGACACGTGCTGATTTAAACTCTGCTATGAGCAGAAATGAGACCAAACCAGGACAAAGTGCCCTGTTTTTCTCATCAGCATTCCCCTTAACGACTGCAGTTAACCCCCTTTGCCCTCGTTTAAGATGGATCTGGCTTTTTCCATGTTCTTTTATGGGCCTTAATTACCTCTACATTTCCTCTTCTCCCAGCCCGGAGCTCTGGCACATCTGGCCAGGCTTGATTGTGGGTTTTTTTCACTTCCATCCACGGTGTCTTTGCTGTGTCAGTGCAGCATTAGCCCCTCTCCCTGCCCAGGCCAGGGTCACTCCCAAGCCTCAGACAGCTGCCCAGGACTGATCTCTCCAGCTGGGAGTGCACACGGAGGCATCAGAGCCCTTTTCCCTCCTTGCTGGCACTGTGCCCTGTTCCTCAGCTGTCCTGCCTTTCTGAGAACAGCCCTGGCCCCTCCACACCCCGGCTCTGAGCATGACTCAGGTCAACGCTTGCACTGTTTTAATCCAACATGAGTCACTTGTATGACAGATCTGAGCTGGGCTCCCTCCACACCCCTTGAACCTCACTGTGGGGTTCTGGGGGTATTTTCCATCCTGAAAAACAGGCCCTGGAGCAGGAAGAGAAAGGGAAAACAATTCCCGAGTTGCTCAGCTGAAGACAGCCTAAAACCTTGCTAAGAGCCTTTGGAAAAGCTGCACACGTGGGACAAGGAGGCTCCTCGGCAGGGAGGGTGGCACAGCTGGAATGGCACAGCCTGGAGCTGGCAGGAGTGTCCCAGCTGGAATGGCACAGCAGGAGTGGCACAGCCGGAATGGCACAGCCTGGAGCTGGCAGGAGTGTCCCAGCTGGAATGGCACAGCTGGAGTGGCACAGCCGGAATGGCACAGCCTGGAGCTCACAGCACGGCTGGGCTGGGTCAGTGCTGGCAGCAGGACATGGATCCATCTCTCCAGGGGAGGCTGGAGTTGGGATCCTGCACACCACAGCCACGGATCAGCAGAGCCAAAGGGATGGAACCTGCAGCTGGGAACACCTCCAGCAGTGTGGCCTCTTCCACAGAGGACCCACAGCCCTCTGTTTATATTTCTGGTGACATTAAACAATCACTTGATTCAATAAAGATCCACGGACCTACTGAGGTTGGAAGGCAACGCTGGAACTCTTCAGTACGAAACTTTTCTTCACAGAACAAGTGGTCGGGCACTGGCACAGCTGCCCAGGACAGTGGTGGAGTCACCATTCCCAGAGGGATTTAACAACCCTGCGGATGTGGCACTTGGGGACACGGGTTAGTGGTAACCTTGGCAGTGCTGGGGTATTGGTTGGGCTCAATGACCTTAATGGGCTTTTCCAACCTGAATGATTCCGTGACTTAAACTCCTGCCCAAAGCACAGCCAAGGGGAGCAGGTTGGTCAGGGCCATCTCCAGCTGGGCTTTGAGCAGCTCCAGTGATGGAGATTCTGCAGCCCCTCTGAGCAACCCACTCCCGTGTTCTGCCACCTCCCAGTAAAATGGTTTTTTCTGATGCTTAGGAAGGATTTTCTGTGTTTCAGTTTGTGTCTGTTGCCTTTTGTCCTCGTGCTGGGCACCACTGCAAAGAGCCTGGCTCTGTCCCCTTTGCACCCAGCCTCAGTTACTTCTATCCATTAATAAGGTCCCTCACAAGCCTGCTCTGCTCCAGGCTGAGCAGTCCCAGCTCTCTCAGCCTTTCCCCAGAGGGGAGGTGCTCCAGTGCCTCTATTTCCTTCATGGCCACTGGTGTAGCTGGAGAAGCCTTTCTTGCTGCCTTTCTTGTTCCCTGCCAGCCTCAGCTCTCGGTGGACTTTGGCTGTCCTGACCCATCCCAGCACAGCTGGATTTGTATTCACGCAGTGTCCTTGTATTCCTTGTCCAGTTCCCTGCTGCCTTTGCTTGATTCCCTGCTTGGCAGGGTGGAGTGGAGGAGTTGATCCTTGAGAATGAATCGTGGCTCCTGGACACCTTTTCTCTCCAGGACTGCATCCTGTGGGACTCTTCCAAGCAGATCCCTCAAGAGGCTGAAGTCTGCTCTCCTGAGTCCAGGTTTGTGATCCTGCTTTATGCTCTGCTCCCTTCTCTCAGGACTCTCAGCTTGGCCATGCCATGATCTCTCCAGCCAAGGCTGCCCCTCATTCTTCACACCCCTCACCAGTTCTTCCACGTTTTTAGGTATCAGATCCATCAGAGGGCTTCCCCTCTTTGTCTTGTTGACCACATGTGCTAAGAAACTGTTTCCAGAGCATTCCAGAAGCCTCCAGGATTGCCTGTGCCCTGCTGTGCTGCCCTCCAGCCAGTACCACAGGGGTTAAGGTCTCCTGGGAAGACCATGGCTGCAAACAGGACCCTTCTTCCAGCTGTCTGAAGAAAGCTTCGTGTTCTCCTTCCCGATCCAGGGGTCTGTAGGGGACACACAGGACTCTGTCCCCCAAATCACTTTGCCTCCCAGGCCAGATTCAGTGGCCTGGTTCATTATCCATCCCAGGGCAGAGCTCCACACCTTCCTGCTGCCCCCTCACGCTAAGGACAGCTTCCTCTCCTTGGTTTCTCACCAAGGGAATCCTCCCCATCCACGGAATGACGCAGGGATCCATAGAAAAAACTCAACAAGTGTCACTAAAACCATGGCTAAGTGCCAAGGGAACAAAGGGGCCCGGCCAGCCCTCAGCCTGGCACCTCCTGGCTCCCAACTGGACCTTCCCACCCCGCTCCCCGTCTCTGTTCGGCCGTGTCGCTGCACTTCCCCTGCACAGGAACCCCTCTGACAGCCAACGTCTGGCGCTCAGCCTCTCTCCCATCTCCCTCTGTTTTCCCTCTCCCTCTGGACTCTCATTCATGTCTCATATTTAACTCTTCCCTGTTTTGTGACAGCTTTGATAGCTGCTCAAACATGGCCGTGCTCCAAGCAGCGTGTCTGCTCCTGGAATGCCTGTAATTTCCTGCCAGATTTTGCCTTCTCTGAGTAGGCTGCAGCTTTATGCCAAGGGTGCTGCACTGCTCCATTCCCAGTATTCCAGCTGGGAATGTGACCGCTGCCCAGGCTGCCTCCCCAGGCACACTCAGCACCTGCTTTGGGACACAGCCCTGGGAAGAGGAACGCCCCAGTGTTCCTCCCTTTGGGGTACGGGCTGTGAACATGCAGGGTTTGCACAGCTTAGGTGGGATTTTAAAGGGAGGCAGAGCTGTGTCTCCTGCCCTGTTTTCCTGGTGGAGACCCCAAAGCACGGATGGGGAAGTGAGCTGGGGGCTCAGCCTCAGTTTTACAATCAGTAATTGCTGCAGCACAAATTCTCTTGGCTGGAACACAGCACCCTTCACACAGCCAGACCCTTTGGAGGGGCTGGGGAGCTGAGAACCAATGTCAGAAACGTGTCCTGGGCGCAGCTGCTCCGAGCTGGGGACCATCCTCTGCCATTCCCCCCTGCACTTCCCGCCCTGCTCCGCTCTCCTGAGGGTTCTGCTTCCCATCAGCTTTCCCTGGCCAGATTGCGTGTGTTGCTGTTTTCCTCGTGCCATCTGCGCTCCCTCTCCTGCCGCACTCTGAGTGGCACAGGCTGATGGATGAGGGATGGCTGGGCAGGCTCCGGGAGGCTCCTGGCACTGGGAAAAAAGGGGGAAGGACACGAAGATGCTCCAAGGGCTGGGGCACTCCTGCTATGAAGATAGGTTGGGAGAGCAGGGGGTGTTCAGGGCAATACCCTGGTTCACAGGAGATGGGCACACCTTAATGAGTGTTAATGAGATGCTCCACAGCGCCTGGGTGGCACCTGCTCTGTGTGTGGGGCTGCAGACCCAGACTGGGCACCCCCAAACCTCTGAGACTGGGGGTGCTCCCAGCCTGCAGCTCCCATCACACGCTGCAGGGGCCAGGGGACACTGCCTGGGCTTCCTTGGATGGCCCCTCTTCAGCCCTTCCCTCTCCTAACCTGGGTGGGTTATAAAACTCTGGGCTTTCCACATGCCCTGTGGTTTTCTTCAGCCTCATGGAGGTGTCCCGCTGTCTTTGTCCTGTCCCAGCCTGGTGCTGAGGTTGCACCAAAGTACAGCAGAGCAACTTTTCCTGCTCTTCCTTACAGGTCGGGGTATCCCAAACATGTTCTTGAGCACGACAGAGCAGCCACGCCCTGCAGAAGCTGTCTGGCTCCTCAGCTCAGGAGGAATTTATCCCAGCTTTTGCTGGACTTCCCCAAAGGCTCCTGCGTGTCTCCACCATTACATGCCATGACCTCAGTGACTTGGGAAAGCTTTGGTTCCCTAAAAGTTGGCTCCACTACTGCTGCACCACTGGGCTTCCAAATAGATGGTGTGGGGACCAGGGTATGGAGAGAAGGTGAGGGTGAGGAGGAGGAGGAGGTGGTTCCTCCTTCCACGGGAGAAACAATGGAGAGGAGACCCAGTGCTTGGCTGCGGGAATGGGACACACAGAGAGAGAAACAGAGGGCCCTCAGGATGCTGGGATTTCTGGATACCAGCAGCTTCCAACCACTGTGGTCCAGGAAGGGCTGGTGGCTGCTGGGGCTCCCAGGGGGTTTGCTGGGAGCAGCAGTGGGAGCAGGAGCCAGGGGGCAGGGGGACCTCACTGGCTGTGCCTCGGGAAGGACACCAGGAACCAGCATTTCTTGGAGATATTGCAGCCAGGAGGGAGGACCCAGATTTCTGAGGAAACTGCCTTTGTTTGCCTTCGGAGCTTTAGGAAACCCCGCTTTGATTCAAGAACAAGGCTGATATTTACCTTTTCTTCTCTGCCCTCAGCTGTCAGCTCAGGCCAAACTTGTGACAGGAAAACCAGAGAACCAGGGAGGAAAGGGATGAGTGGGAATCTGAGGTGGGAACAGGGGAAGAGGCAGCGAGGAGGGAGATGCTGGAGGACGGTAAGGAAAGCAAACAGAAGAGGATCTGAGTACGGAGGCCTCCAGCCAAGCCACCCAGCGCTTCTCTCAGCCTGTCTTTCATGTCTCGTAGTGTTTGGGTTTCTCTAAACTTAGAAAATCCCACATAAAGATTTTTTTATCTTATCACCAAGACTGCTAAGTGCAACCCAAACTAAGAGACACCACATAGAACAAATGCTTAAACATTAAACCCACAGAAATCACAAGCAAATGGTGCGTTTGTTATTTCTGTGTTAACCCCAGGAGCTCCAGGCAGGATTGGAGGTAGCACTGAGAGAGGAAGCAGCAGGAATCAAGGAGAACCTGGTAAAGCTGGGAGAGAGACAGGAAGGAGAGAATTGTGTGGGTGCAGGACTCTGGAGAAAAGCAGGTTCAGGTTCCTGGAAGCAGAGTTCTACATCCCCAGAGACGTGTGGAGGTGCCAGCACTCACACAACCTCAATTCTGACTCTGCATCCCATTTACAGGTTCCAGTTGGATCTGGGAATAGCTTTCTGCTTCTTCCAGGGTCAAAAGTTCAGAGTCTTGTCATTTGCTGGGTGCTAAGCGGAACCCCCAGTATTTGCTGCTTCACTGCACCCAAGCTCGTCATTTCCTCATGAGATGAGGAACAAGGCTCCCAGGCACAGGATGTTAGGATGTCCTGTGCAGGACCAGGAGTTGGATTCAATGATCCCTGTGGGTCTGTTCCAGCTTAGGATACTCTTTGATTCTATGATTTTAGCCTGAGCTTTTGAACTTTGCAGCAGACAAGCTTTTGGCCAGATTCTGCTTTACCCACTTCCAAAACCCAGATCTTTACCCGTTTTCATAACCCTGCCCAGCCCAGCAGCTGGCACAGCTCCTTGGCAAGGCTCTGCTGGGGCACATCCCCTGTTCCAGGTCCTGCTGAGCCAGATGTGATGTGCAGCAGATGTTGCGTCAGCAGCCCGACCAGGCTGTCCCACCCTCACAGGAGCTCTCCGGGTGGGGCGTGGCTGCAGTGTCAGTGTGGGGACCCAGCCTGTGCATCCCGGGAGCTGCTGGCACTGCGGGGAAGGGCAGGATGAGGGATGGCAGCACAGGGTTGAGCTGGGGAGGGCTGACAAGCCTCCTGCCCATCCTCATCACCTCTCTCCTGACATCTCAGCTGCGTTGATGGCTGTCCCTGCTCCTGGTGCCCTGGATGTCACAGCTGCTCGGGATGGGTCTGGAGATGAGCCTGCAGAAGGAGTGACTCATCAGACATCCCATCTCCTGCCTCACTCACCTGGAAGCAGGCTGGAGCTGCACCCCAGCCTTGAGTGTCCCCAAAACTCCAAGACCTGAATGTGCAGCCCAGGCTGGACCAGTGAGCAGCTTCCTGGCATCAGCTGGCACTGCCTTCCCGAAGCCCTGAGGGAGCAGCACCCTTCCCCCTGCCCCACTCCCCAGGGGAGATCTTCCCTCTGCCCCTCTGTTGGTGGCTCCATCAGCCGTCCATGGGACATGGCAGAGCTGAGCCCTGCAGGGGTCAGCCAGGGATGGGACCTGCATTTTGCAGCCTGCAGGAGCCCGGCTGAGGAGTGAGGCAGTGGGAATGGGTTTGGCACTGCCCTGTATCCCCCCAGTCATTGACTGGGGTGCAGAAAATACATCTCACTCTGTTTGGGCAGCTTCCCACACTGTGCCCAGGTGCCAGAGGTTCTGGCCGTGGGAGACCAGTCCTCAGTGCTGCATCGCTGGGCTGGTGCCATGGGCAGACTTTGCTCACAGCCCCTTTCCCCCAGCTGCCGGACCTCAGTGTGCACTGGGGTGCATCAGGGTGCCTGGAAGGGACAGGCATCGTCCTGGTATCCTGAGAGGAATTTTAACACCGCTGGGGAACCCTCTGTGCTGGATTAATCCAGCACAAGCAGGCACACGGATTCCAGCACACCCCCAGCGCCAGCTCAGCGTGTGGACATGGCAGTGCTGACCAGCACCAGGACTGGGGGCAACGAGGAGAGAGAAGGACCAGACAGTGTTGGAGCGACAATATGGGCATCCCTCTGGGTGTCGAGGACACAGGGACCTGTGGAAACCTCTCCCTTGTGCTGGGAGCACGGAGCCCATGTGGCCCAGCAAGGGCAGGGTTGGGCTGGCAGGCAGAGCGCAGCACTTCCAGGGATTCCTCCCAAGCCTCATGCCCAGATCCGTGCAGCCTAAATCCATCTGCAGTGAGGGGGTGGAGAGCCATCAGCACAAGCAGGAAGCACTGTCAAAAAAAGCCTCGTCAGTGTTGTTATGCCGGTGCAATCATGTCAGAAACACAAAAAGGCATCGCCACCTGCAAAAGAGCAGGCGCTGGCTCTGACAGCCCCGGAGCTCCCACCCACGGCTCCAGCCCTCCGAGAGACGGGCACGCAGCTCCTGCTGTGGCTCCCTGTGCTCAGCACCACCCAGGCTGAGTCCTGGGGCCGCTGGGGCCCCGCAGGTGACGGGCATGTCCCCCCTCACCCACAGCCCAGCACTGCACGGCTGCCAGGACAGCCCCGCCCCGAGCCCCTGGCAGCCCCCTCAGCCCAGCACGACCCCACAGCCAGGGAGAAGAGGGGCCTCCTTCTCCATCAGCTGCACCTCCCTGGGACCAGGCACTGACCCAGGGTCGAGCCCTGTCCCATGAACCCTCACTGTAGCTTCAAACCCATGGGAGAGCAGGGCTGCGGCCCAGGGACAGCGTTCTGTATGTGCCAGCTGTGTCTGAAGAGCATCAATCGCTGCTGGGTGCTGCCTGCTGCCCGCCTTCCCTGCCTGCTGCTCCCTGCGAGCTCCTGCTGGCACCTCTGGAAAATGAAGGACAACTCTGAGCAGTCCCATCCCTGTGCCAAGGGGGGCCTTGCCCGGGTGGCCCAGGGGAAGGCAAACCTGCTCCCTGGCACTGCCCTTTTCCCCAGTTCTGTCCAGTGACCCAGGCAGGCTGAGGGCAGCACATCGGCATGTGGAGGCTCCAGGATGGATCAGATCCATCCTTGGACCATCATCAGCACTCCTTCCTCATCCTGCACTGCCCACCAGTCTGAGTGACTGCTCAGACACTGCCCAGGTCCCTCCCAGGTGGGGAGGGTGTGCCAGCAGCAGATGCCAGCAGCCAGAGGCTCCTGGGGCACCTGGGGAGCACACCGGGACACTTCCCTTCCCCTGTGCCAGATAGATTTCAAACCTCCTGTACAGCAGCGCTTCAAACCTGGCCTGGCAGCCACGGGAGCAATATGTGCTCATGCACAAATCCAAAGGGATAACAATCCCTGAGGATGAGCGACAGCTGGCGTGGCCTGCAGGAGCAATTCCTGCCAAACTGCTTATCTCCCCAGAGAGGATTTGCCCTGGTGCTTCCCGGCATCCCTGACCTTGCTGTTACCTGCCAAGGGCTGGGGAGCTCCCGCAGAGCCTGGGTGCTGCTCTCTCTGCTCTGCCACAGCCGAGCTGCCACGTTCCTGACAGCCACAGCTCAGCCTGGCATCCCTGACACTCCCCTCGGCACAGCCATGGACCCAGGAGATGCCTTGGAGGAGCTGAGGATTGCTGGCACTGGTGGGGCAGCACAGCACCAGAGACACAGAAGTGTCACTTTGAACTGACCCATATTAAATGCTCGGGATCTGCTTGTCAAGCTACAGCAACTCTTCCCATCCTGGCAACACTTGCTGACTGCACATCAAAACCCCCCACCTGCTCTCCTTTTCCAGAAGTGACACTTCTGTTTTGTTCCTTGCAGTGTTCCACTTAATGAAAAGATCTGGTGTTTCCCTTTTCGGAATGTGGATGAGCTGTGTGCAGGAAGTTCTGTGTGGGAAGGACAATGTGCCTCTGCTCAGCTCAAGCCTTCACTGCTCCCGGACCACCCCAGCTGCAGTGGGGGGGATTCCGTGCTCCAAAAGGTTTTTTTGTGCACCCGTGTGTGGCCATTCCCTGAGCTCCAGGCACAGGCCTGCTGGGGTAGACGAAAGGTTGAGAGAGCTGGGGATATTCACCTGGAGAAGAGAAGGCTCCAGCAAAACCTCAGAGCCCCTTCCAGTGCCTAAAGGGGCTCCAGTAGAGCTGGAGAGGGACTTAGGACAAGGGATGGAGGGACAGGACACAGGGAATGGCTTCCCACTGCCAGAGGGCAGGGCTGGATGGGATATTGGGAGGGAGTTGTTCCCTGGGAGGGTGGGCAGGCCCTGGCACAGGGTGCCCAGAGCAGCTGTGGCTGCCCCTGGATCCCTGGCAGTGTCCAAGGCCAGGCTGGACGGGGCTTGGAGCAGCCTGGGATGGTGGAAGGTGTCCCTGCCCATGGCAGGGGGTGGCACTGGATGGGCTTCAAGGTCCCTTCCAACCCAAGCCAGCCTGGGATTCTGTAAATTCATCCAGGTGTGGAAGGAGGGAGGCTCAGGCTCAGTTCCCTTCCCAGCACAACTGGGCAGAACAGGATTCCTTGATGAAGAATGAAGGAGCATCCAAGGACCCCGGTGCCCCTGCGCAGTGGGGAGAGGTTTATGTCCTGTTTGAAAGGACTGATGACAAGAAACCAAGGGGGAGGAATAAGAAAGTTTAATAAAAGAAGAGTGGGAGGGTGCAGTGGAGCCTGAACAGGGCTGAAGGAGGGAGCGTGGTGAAGACTCCTGACACCTGAGCAGGGCACAGACCAATGCCAGCAGCAATGGGGACAGCAGGGAAGAGCTGGGAACATCCCCTGGGAACAGAACATCGCAGGGGCTCACTGTGACAGCACAGGCTGTGTCAGGAAAAAAGGCAGAGCCTGGAAAAAGGGAATAGTGCAGAATTTCTGTATATCAAGGATGGATGTGTAAAGATGAACATAGAGCAAAGCACAAATACCGAGGGAAAAATCAAGCAGACCAAGGAAGAAATGAGTTCTGCCTAGATGGATAAGCCTAGGAAAATATAAATCTGTCTGTCCAGGAAAGTCTCGATTAAGGCAGTGGGACAGAGAAGGGAATGCCAGGTGATACATGAGATGGCTGAACTGTTCAGCACCTTTGTGCTTTAAATATTTATAGAGGGGTTCACTCTGACCAGATTACAGTTGGCAACAAGAGCAAGAAAGAATAATGGAGAAGAATAGAGCATGGGAATATTCAAATTGTCAAAATCTAATCAAGTTTACCCTGGCATACATGAAGAACCAGTCACAGTCATCTCTGACCTCAGAAAGCACACAGGAACAGGTGAGGTCCTCGTGGAGTGAGTGGAGCAGGAGGAAGCACAGCCTGTGGCCTTAGAAGGGAGTAGAGAAATCCACCGGGCAGCCTGACAGTGATGCCTGCAGAGAAACGGAACGGAATTATTGCACAGCACATGTTAAACCTCTCAAGGATAACACGTGATGAGGAACAGGCAACAGGGATTTGCCAATCACACAACACATTGAACCCACCCGGCGTTGTCTCAGGTCACAGTGTGAGATGTAACCAAAGTGTGCATTCTATCACCACNTTGGCTTCCATGGGTTTTTGGAGTGGGAATGCTCCTCAGGAAACACAGGAGATGGAGCACAGTCCCAGCTGGTAAAAGCACTGACGGTGGGGCTGCTCAGGTGCCGCCAGCCTGGGCAGTCGTGGTCAGTGAGGTCCTGCCAGCTCTGTCCTGGGGCAGGTCCTGGTCAATATTTTCATTAACCACAAGGTTGATGAAACAGTGATCCTGCTTCTAAAATGCTGACTTAAAAACAGATCACAAAGGGCTGCAACAGCTTCAAAGGACATGAGCAGAATGTAAAATAAAACTGAATTGCTGAGAAATTACTTGGAATTGGTAACGTGCAGTTCAGCAAAGACAAATGCAAAGCAGGCGACCTGCAATGCACCACCCTCGTGCAGAGGTTCTGGCTGGAGACCAGTGCCACTGCTGGGCACTCTGGTGGTGGCTGCTCTGGCTGGGCACCTTCTGCTGCCAGGGCAAGGTCAGCACAGGCTGGGCATGGCCAACGAGGTGGCCCTTGTAAGGCAGGGATGGAACAATGGAATGGTTTGGGTTGAGAGGAACCATAGAGCTCATCTCGTTCCACCCCCTGCTGTGGGCAGGGACACCTTCCACTGTCCCAGGCTGCTCCAAGCCCTGGAAGTGTCCATCCTGGCCTTGGACACTTCCAGGGATCCAGGGGCAGCCACAACAAAGGACAGCCCCAGTGCTGCTCTGCTTGGCCTGGGGGGAATTTCAGCCAGAGATTTGTGCTGGTCATCATAAGGAACAGGAAGCGAACAGGAGAAAGTCAAGAGGAGATGCTGACAAGCTTGGTTAGACGTTTGAAAAACGTGAGCTGCAGGAAGGGGAAGAAAAATCAAATCTGGGTCTGGCAGGGTGAAGCCCGGGCAGGGATATGAGAACAGCCTTCTAAAATGCAAAAAATCACTAGAAGATTAGTGATCACTTTATTCTCAGGTCTACCAAGGGTATTTTTTGCAGTAATTGGCTTAATTTGCATCTAGAGAGATTTAGGGTGGATTTTGATATTGGAGGGAGATTTTCCTTGTGCCACATGAGGATGCATCAAAGACTGGCTGGGATCTAGGTGTTCCAAAGCTCCTTGCAGTCCCAGCTGCTTTGGAACCAGGGCCAGGCAGGGAAGGGCTGGGCAGAGCCGCCCCGAGCACCCATCCACGGGCTGTGGGAGCAGGGACAAGGGGAGGCAGTGGGGGCTCCTCCCCCACTCCCCAGGACCTGCTGCCTCCCTGCCCTGGGACAGGGAGGTCTTTTCCCTGTGCCGGAGGGTGGAAGCTGTTCTGCCGAGCTGTGCCACTGAATGGAAAATCAGCTCCATGAGCTCCAGTTCTCCCCTTTGTGATCCGTCTCTCTGCCACTCCAGCCTCTCCTCTCCTGTCTCTCCACGCCTGTTTTGCATCTCCTGCGTCATTCCCTTTCTGCTGCACCCCTCCTGCATCTCTCATCTTCCCCGTCCCTCCAGCTGTGCTCCTCCTCCTTTCTGGTCTCTCCTTCTTTATTCCCGTTCTGTCTCACACCAGCTCTTTAATTCAGCAGCACGGCATTTCCATTTGAATTGCTTTCCTGCCTCCATCCAGGACAGGAGCGGAGCCGGGAGCTGCATCCTATCGGAGCCCCGCGCTCAGGGGGGTCACAGGGAGGGTGCCGGCTGTCCCCAGCCCATTCCCATTCCATGGGCACGGCAGTGTGTCCCCAGGCCCTCTGCGCTGCTGGGACAGCGGCGCTGCCCGTGGATCCCTCCCGGAGAGGCAGTGACAGGGGCTGAGGGCTCCCCATGGACATTCCCGTGGGACTAACCTTCATTCCCAGGGGATCTGCTGGCTCTGCAGGGTACCAGGCACACAATTCTGTGCCACCTCTGCCCATCCATCCTCGTGGGCCAGCCCAGGATCCCCCCTGGCAAAGGCACAGGATGAGTGTGGTGAGGAGGGAGCTCTGGAGAGGGCAGGTGTCCCTAAGGACTGCTGGCTGCAGGAGCATCCGAAGGGTTTTCCAGCAGGCAGTGGGTTCTGGGAGCAAAGCTCTGCTCTTACCAGGGCACTGGTGAGTGCCAGGATCCCCAGGGGATCCCTGGGGGCTGGCTCTGAAGCTCTCCCAGTGCCGGGGCCTCCCTAGCTCTGCACAGACCCTCAGATCAGCCACTGGGGTCTGGCAAAGTCTGCTCCTTCCCAAGGACCATCTCCACATGTTCCTGCTCATCTGGGTGCTGAGGGCAGTGTTTTGGGGCAAACTGGCTCTTTCCTGCAGTTTCACAAGGCCCTGTGAGCGTGATACCCTGGTGTGTGCAAAGCACCACAACCTCTCCTGGCTGTCACAGTTGTTGGCTTGTCCAGACTGAAGCAGAGGGGTTGTGTGTTCCCCGAGGAGCACCTCACCATGTCCTGCGCTCCCAGAGCCACGCTCTGCCCTTCAGGCACCATCACAGCTGCTGGTTTTCCACCAGAGGCACCAGCTGAGTACCAAGGCCTTGGTGGAACCATCCCTGCTGGAGCACTGAGCCCTTGGCCATGAGCCCGGGAAGTTTTACCCTCTTCCAATCTGAACATTTGAACTGTGCAGTGGACAACCTTTTGGCCAGATTCTGCCATCTTTACCCATTTTCATAACACACAGGCTGTGGCAACCCCATGCGTTGGGGTTGCTCTTCCTCTCCAACAGTGTGCCCAGTCTCACCAGGACCCTGCCCAAGCAGAGTCCAGCTATGCCCTGGCCCTGGCCCTGGCCCTGGCCCTGGCCCTGGCCCTCCCAGAGCCAGGCTCTTGGCCTGAGAGCTTGTGTGTACCCCAAATGCTGTCTTCCACAGCCCCAAATTCCCATCTTGCACAGCAGCACGTGTGAACATCCATCAGGGACCAGACCAGGGCCACTGAGTTGGCCTGGGACCCACAGCTCTTCTCCTGCCCTGGCCCTACAGGGGCTGCAGTTGAGGTTCCCCAGCTGCATCACCTGGAGAACAGAGAGCCAGGAAATCCCATCCTGTGATATCCATGAAAATGGGAGGCCCCGCAGTGAAAGTCTCCAAGACCTGAACTATTCCCTGGTGCACGTTCCCTGAGGTTTGTTGGGAGGCAGGCTTGGGGTGGAGACCTGTGAGCACGTGGCTGCCCATCCTCCCCACCTTCTCCTGCCTTCTCTGGAAGCTCCCTTGGGTGCTGAGCCTCACAAGATCTGCCTGTCTCCCTTCCAGTGTTACAGTCTGACCAGGCTAAATGGGATTTACACACAGGCCAAGAGCTTCCAGCCTCCCAAGCTGTTCCTTTCCTCCTCTACCAGCTGCCAGTTAATGGTTAACCTCCAGGAGTTTTCCTCCTGGCAAACAGGGAGCCCTTCAACATTCTCTTTCACCTCC
The DNA here is from genome assembly GCA_013398055.1 of Ifrita kowaldi. NCBI lineage: Eukaryota > Metazoa > Chordata > Aves > Passeriformes > Cinclosomatidae > Ifrita > Ifrita kowaldi. Next base: position 12,935 of record VZRS01003356.1, on the reverse strand, counting down.
TGGTTAAAGAAAAACCAAGAGGGCCGGTTGGTATCTGGGGAACATCTCTCTGTGCCAGGTGGAACCAGTGCCCACTTTGCAGATGCCCGGCCAGTGCAGGAGCAGCTCCAGCAACAGCTGTGGCACAGGGCAGAAGAGGGGCCAGGTTCACTTAGAGGACAAAATCATGGAATAACAGAATGATTTGGGTTGGAAAGGACCTTGAAGACCATCTCATTGCACACCTGCCATGGGAGGGACACCCTTCTCTAGCCCAGGCTGCCCATCCCTTACACAGCATCTCAAACCTACAAATGAATTTTCAGCAGCATCCAATCAAACAGGACATCCACGATTCCCTTGTAAAGTGCTTCTTTTAGGATCTATGGGAGTGCATTTCCAAAACTCTGGACTTTAAATGAAGCCTCTCGAGCTCTAGCAGCCACGATGGAGAAGCTTGGGTTGATGGAGTTCAGGTGCAGCTGAGGATGGGGGGTCCTGCAGGGACCTCGCTGTTTGTCCTCAGGAAAAGGACCCCATTGGGCTGGAAAGCAGAATTCCAGCTGTCTCCTTCTCCAGGGGCAGAGGGAGTGGGAACAGGGCTGGCACTCTGATATACTCAGGGAGCCCCAAACCCTTTTCCATGGATTCTAATTCAGTCTCAGTGTGCAGGCAGCTGCGGGGGGACACTGGGCTGGGGGGGCACAGGTCTCCACGTGCTGTCTCCAGAGGCAGAGCTGCTGCCCAGGAGTTCAGACGTTTGAAAGAGGGTCAGGTTCTTCTGGGAACAGAGCCAAGGGGGAGGATACTTTGCAGCCCTGAGTGTGTTTCATTGGTGGCCATTGGTGGCCCAGGTCAGAACTAGAGGGTCTTTGAGGACCCTTCCCACCCAAACCACTCCATGATTCTGTGGTTCTGTGGACAAGCCATCGACACGTGGTGACCCTGGGACCCGTGAGCAGAGGGGCTGGTGCTGCCCTTGGGTGACAGCAGCAGGGCCCAGAGCTGTGTCCCTTTGGGCTTGGCTGGGGTGTAAAAATAGCACTTGATTCCCATCCTCTGTGCCACGATGGAAAAAGCAAACAGGCAAAGGAGTTTTGCACTCGGGTTGTTAAATTTTCATGGCAATTTAGCAAGGCTGGTTGAGAGTCATTTTCCAGCTGATTTCAGTTCCTTTGAGCTGCTCCTGGGCTGCAGGGCCTGGGCTGCAAATGTAACAGCAGGGAGCTGCTGCTTTGCTGCTCAGAGCCTTGTCATGGAAAGAGGCTGGCCTGGGAAAGGGTGTTATCAGCATTTGATAAGAGATGATAATGCTAATTTTGGTCCTAAAATCTTTCCTTAATAGAAATGAAGAGCTCGTATTTATCCCAGCAATTACAGCCACAAAGAGCTCACGCAGTTAGGGAACATCCACTGTCTGCAGCTGAGGATTCCATGGATCATGGCAGCTAATCCTGACAGGGCTTTGTGAAGGAAATTCTGCCTTTGGAGGATAAATCAGCACTGAGCTGTCAGAAATTGGGCCCTGTTCTCCTGTGGAATCAGAGTCGTGGAATGGTTTGGGTTGGAAGGTACCCTAAAGCCCATCCAGTGCCACCCCTGCCATGGGCAGGGACACCTTCCACTGTCCCAGGCTGCTCCAAGTCCCAATGTCCAACCTGGCCTTGGGCACTGCCAGGGATCCAGGGGCAGCCACAGCTGCTCTGGGCACCCTGTGCCAGGGCCTGCCCACCCTCATGGGGAAGAATTCCCTCCCAATATCCCATCTGTCCTTGCCCTCTGGCAGTGGGAAGCCATTCCCTGTGTCCTGTCCCTCCATCCCTTGTCCCAAGCCCCTCACCAGCTTTCTTCAGGTGCTGGGAGGGACTCTGAGGTCTCCCAGGACAGGCTGTTGCACATCTGCCTGAAGGGTGCCTGTCTTGCCAGTCCCTCTGCCCCATCTGCCTTTTGTGCCCACAGCAGCAGGTGGCAGGGCCTGGCTCTGCTCCAGTGCCAGCTGGGGCTGCTGTTCAAGGTCTGACATTCCCAGTGGTATTTCTAAGGATGCCTGCAAAGAGCTTTTGCCAGGAAATGTCCCTTCTGGGGTGTCAGCTCTAGGTGGGCCATGCATTCCGGGCTGGGCCTGGTCCCTGGATCCTTGTGCAGTGCAGCTGTGGGCAGTGTGACCTGCTGGGGCGTCACCATGCCTGTCCCAGGCTCGCAGATACATTTTCCAGCAATAAGGAGAGTTTTCCAGCCTGCTCCATCCCTTGCAGCACGGCAAAGCACAGTCCTTGCCTCAGCACAGCTCACCAGCTGCTTTCCCCAGCACCAGCCACTGACCTTTCTGCTCTGGCCAAACCCATCCGTGTGTCTGCAGGGCCTGCAGGGGCTGGAGAGCAGTGCCAGCCACGGAATGGGGGAGTGAGGAGCCAGGTGGTGCTGGAGGAGGGCATCAGCCCGGGCTGTTCTCCTCCGGTGACCTGTGAGGGTCAGTGCACCTGAGACCAGGGTCAGTGCACTGTCACAGCTGCCCACAGGACAGCCGGCCCTGGCACATGGGCACGGGCTGGAAATGTGCCTTGTAGGCAAAGCACCAAAGCTGAGGGGACAGGGTGAATTCCCCAGGGCTCCCACAAGCCAGGCCAAGTGGTTTGTGCTAGGAGGAAATCCCTGGCAGTTCTGTGCTGCTGCTCATGTCTGCTCCAGCATTCATCTGGGCCTGTCCAGCTGAGCACCTCCAGCGCCAGTCTGGCAGAGCTGCCCACTCCTGGTGACCATTGGCCATCAGCTCCCTGACCCCAGGCCTGGAGAAAGGGCACTGGTTCCCTCCAGGACAGGTCAAGCACAGGTGTTGAGGATGCTGAGGCCTTAGGCCAGGACCCCTCTAGGCTGAGTTACTCGCAGGGTACATCCCAAGGGATGAGGTGGGGATGGACATCCCTCAAACACTGGTTTTGCTGGGGAGATGTGCACAGAATGGAGCAGCTGCCCCTGCACCCAGCTGGCCACTGGCACTGGGGATCTCCAGCTGTGTCACTGTGGAAGACAAGAGCACGTCCCAAAAGCACCCAGCTGGCATCAGCACTGCCCTGTGCCCCCGGCTGCAGCAGAGCCCTCAGGGCTCCTCTTCAGGCTCCAGCACCTCAGAACTGTGGTCAGAGAGGGCCTGACCCACGCAGGTGCTGAACACCCACGTCCCTCCCCAAAGTGACTGCCTGGAGTGTCACCAAGCCCTGGCTCTCTGTAGCCACTCAAGCACTGGGCTTGCCAGCACTTCTGCCAAGGCATTTGGGGCAGGACCAGGGATCAGGAGAGGTTCGGTGCCTTGCCCAGTGCACCCTGTGCCGAGGGCACGTGGCCCCTTGGCTTCTGCCAGCAGTGCCTGGAGGGGACCAGCCGGCAGATCCCTGCTTTCTTGTGCTCAGCTGCCATCCCTTTGGCCTGGGGGAGCTCTGGTGAGCCCTGCACTGTGTGCAAGGGGTTAAACAAGGCCATGGTGACCACAGGAGCTCTGGCCAGAGAGCAGAGCTAGTGCCATGATGAACTGCTCCACAGGCCCCTTCCCTCCTCCTCACTTCTGGTCCCCTCCACCAACATCAGCTGAAGCTGCCAGGGGGCTGGAGGTCTCAGCACCACAAATAAACACCCTGAAAAGAGGCCCCCACCATCAAGCCTGGTCCTGTGCTGCTGGGAGAGGCTCCAGCTGGGTGCTGGACATCCCTGGCAGGGGCTGGCTCTGCACAGATCTTTATTTTCCAAATATTATTCATGACCCTGTATGTGATGAGCAGTAACAAGGCTGGGATCTCGCTGTGTGCCGCTGCCAGGGCGCCTGGGCCAGGGAAATCGGCTGTGGAGCACTGGAAGTGCTCTCACAGCATGTGGGGGGCTGAGCCCTGGCAGCCCCAGGGACGCTGCTCTCGGTGCCCTCGGCCACGGGGTCAGGGGCAGCTCATGCCAGAGGCTGCAGTGGATGTTGCTCGGAGTCCAGGGAAGCAGGAATCTGGGACAAAACAGCGTTTGTTTCCCCAGCCCTGACTTCTCTCCTCAGCTCAGCTGCCGGCTCGTGTTCCCATGTCTCAGTGGGGTGGCAGCCCTGCACGGATGCTCCTCTTGTCCCATGACATTGTGAGGAGGAGGCCAAAGGCCCTGTGTCCTCACTGGAGCCTCACTGAGGACCTGACCTTCCCTTTCTTGTGCTGCTTGTGGGACCGGGCCCCACAGGGAAAGACAGCACGGGCCAAGGCTGCAGGAGAGGGAGGCTCAGCACGACCCTGGAGCACCAAGAGCATCCTGCTGGGGGCTGGGGTGGCTGGGCTTGGGGAAAGGGGGGAGCAGAGCTTTTCCAGGGTCAACACACTGAGGGGCCACCTCCAGGCTGGGCTCAGGGATGAAGACAACAGTGGGGAGGGGATGGCACAGCACTGTACCAGCCCCACGTGCCAGGGACCCCGTGGCTCAGGGACCCCGTGGCTCAGGGACCCCGTGAAGGTGCAGAGCTCCCTGCTGAGTCCTGCCTGTGGATCCCACTGATCCCATGGTCCTGGTGGCCCGAGGCCCTGTGGAGGGAGTGAGGCACAGGTGGTCTCCCTTACCTCATGGGAAGGAGCAGAGAGCTGCTCCGTGGATTTTGGCAGTGGGGGGGTCCCAGCCAGGGATGGGCTCTGGTTTAATTCCTGAGCTGCCCTTCTGCCCACGGGCACAGCCAGCAGTGGGGCAGAGCCAGTAAAGGGGGCCCAGCCACGAGCCTCTCACTGGGAATTTGGCTGCAAGTCCTCTCTGGAAGAGATGGCTGTAATTTAGCAATACTGGCTCAGGCTTTTCCTGTTAACTCCCCCAGGCTGCCAGATGCTCATGGCCAGCACGTCCAGCAGCGAGGGACTGTCCTGCCACACCTTCCCAGGCACTGGGAGCAGGGAAGTGGGATGACCTGCCCAGCACTGGGGAGGGGTCGGGTTCTGGAGGTGATGTTGGGGCACAGTTCCCGGGGGCCCCGACCCCACCAGGGGTTAGGCCATTTGGGAACAAGCCCTGTGTCCTGGGCCAGGACGAGTATCCCATCAGGCTGGGGGACAGGACTCCCTCGGAGAGAGCAGAACTGAGGCCATTCTCCCAGGACTGGGAGGCAGCTGGGAAGGGACTGGCAGGGGGGCAGGCCTGGGGAGGGATGCCAGGAGCCAGCCAGCCACCACCAGCATCCACCCTGCCTGCTCCAGATGGAGCGGGGATGGAGGGAGCAGCAACAGCTCCTGCTGCTGGCACCAGCAGATCCCCCGGCGAAAGACAGCGAAAGCACTGATCCAGCTGCGTTTGGATCTGGCTGCTCCAGGGCTCCCTGGTGTCCTGGTGCTCCCTCCTGCTGTTGGTTGTCAGGGAGAGGCTCTTCTGTCCCGAGGGCTGCAGAGCTCCAGTTTCCATCAGGCAGGGGCCAAAGGCTGGGACTCCAGAGGGCTGGGACAGAGCAGGAGGAGCTCAGCACCTGGAGAGTACCTGGGACTGAGAGGGGAGTGAGACAGGTGCCCATCAAGGAGAGAGACTGCCTGACCTGCCCGTGCCCTGCCCGTGCCCTGCCCGTGCCCTGCCTGCCCCACTGATGCCAGCAGTGTGATCGAGGCTCTTAGGAAAACACAGGAGACCAGGCTTTTTTCATCCACGGAAGGCTGGCCCACCCTATAGCTCCACTTGGGACACTGAGATCTGTTTCTGCCCAGTCTCTGGGTGAATTTCTGACGTTCTCAGGGATATCTGGTGAGAGATGGGAACCATGTGAATCCTGCATCCAAACCCAGGAGAACCATGGCAACATCCATACCTCAGTCCAGAGTGTTTAGCACCAAATGTGGCTTCAGCAGAGGTTTTCGTAAGCTATTCAGCCCTCCCCATGTGCTGATCCCAGACCAGAGTCCTCTTTCTTGTCCCGGACAAATCCTTGCAGCACAGCCCTCACTCAGCCCTGGTGGTTTTGTTGTTGTATCCAGGGGGAAACTTCTCCTGGATTCCCTTCATTCAGCAGACATCCCAGGAAGGCATCATCAGTAACCACAACAACCACTGATTGCTTTGAAGATACTGGAGGGAGCCTCTGCTTGTTGTGATCCACATCCCGACAACTTCTCTGCCTCTCTGCAGCAGCAGAGAAGGGACTTGTGCCCAGCTCTTCCCCAGGTATGGAACCCAGGTAGGAAGCACAAACTGCTGGGGACCCTTGGGAAAGAAAGTGTTGTTCTTCCTACAGCGATCCCAAACCCTCCCTGTATGAAACTGAGTCTCGAGTGTGTCTTAAACCCACGAACATTTACAGTCATCAGGTATTATGCTGAAAGAGGTCCAGGAGAGCTGCCAGCCCAGCCTGGGGCAGAGGAACCCGCCTGGCAGCAGCAGAGTGAACTGCAGCTCACTGGGTTTCCCCAGGAGAATGCCCACAGAGGTGTGTGGGAGCCACAGGACCCAGCGTGGGAAGAGGCTCGTGCTTATCTGAGCACTCTGTAACCCGACACGTGCAGCAAGACCCAGTAATTAGGCTGCTAATTAGAGCTAAATGATGGCTGGGATGCTGCTCGTGGCGTGGAGGTCATTAACTTCCTCAGGCTGTGGCCAGGTGACCATCACTCCTCAGCTGAGTGTCTCCCCACGGGCCAGCTCAGCCACCAGCCCTGGGCCCCGTGGGAGTCTGAGGGACAGCTCTCCAGGCTTGGCTGTGCAGGTTGCAGCAGTTCCACATGGCTGGGTGACCTTTCCACCTAAGCAGATCCTTCGATCATTCTTGACCCTCTCTTGACTTATCTTCTGCCATTCCAGCTTTTAGCTTTCCAATTTTCCTGCCTTTCATTGAGCCACTGAGTCACTGAGGTTGGAAAAGACTCCAAAATCATCAAGTCCAACCACTGCCCAGCAGCACTGTGGTCACCACTAAACCATGTCCCCAGGTGCCACATTCCCACGCCTTTTGAACACCTGCAGGGATGGCACCTCTGGTGCTGTGCCCAGCAGTGTTAGAAGCCAAGAGTTTCACCTGGCTCCGTGTGCTGGGACACTGGGGGCTGTATCCAGGCATCTCAAATCCACAACAGATGGCTTCTTTCTTTTTTAATTTTTTTTCAGGCATTCCCTTCATGCCTGTGACTCTTAATAGAAAAATTCATACAGTCTCAAGGTGTTTGCACTGGGAAGGAAGAGCTTGGGCAGCACAAAGGACAAAGTCAGGTTCTTGGGCAGAAACACCACTTTCTGCTGGTGCAGTCCCCCAGGTCAGTGAGGGGTCCTGGGGTTCCTGCTGTAATTGGCACTGCAGCCTCCTCTGGGGCTCCCCGAAGCTGAGGGATGCAGGACAGGCGGTGTTAAGGAGCACCCTTCTCACCAGGGCGTGAGGGATGCAGGAGCCGTGCAAGAGGATGAGATGTCACCCAGAGCGGTGATGTGGGCAGGGTGGTGACCTTGGCAGGGTGCGTTAAAGGAGCAAAAGTCACCACATCCACTCCTCTCTTTGCACCTTGTTCTCCATCTTTCCCTGCCCTCTCTCTCTGGGGTTCAGCTGGGGGGGCTCAGCTGCTCTCGGGGGACAGCCTGGTGTCCCTCATCTTTGCTCAGACCCTGCCATCTCCAAGCTGGCAGTTAATTAAGCTGTTAGAGCCTTCCCTTGAATCAGAGCATGGCAGACCTGTGCCAGGGGCTCCCTCACGAGAACTGCACTTTCCTGGCAGCCTCAGGATGGGAAGACACAGAGATCCCATTGCTCTGCCCGGCGCAGTCTGGGGCAGAGGCTTGGCAGCCCCAGCCAGGATGGCACTGCTGCTCTGCAGGGATGGGGCAGCCCAGGATTCCATCTGGGAATTCCCAGGGATGGGCAGCCCAGGATTCTATCCAGCTGGTCAGCACAGGAAGCCTGGCTAAGGAGGATCCAGTGGGCTCAGGACATGCACCAGGGGCTGGAGCTGCTGCTGGAGCAGGACCTGCCCAGCCCTTTCCTCCTGCCCTTCACACCCCACAGCACAGCAGGGACCCCTGGCCAACATTGTCACTCTCTGTGCCAGGGACCCCACCTGCCCCCAGCTCTGCTGCAGCACCAATGCTCTCTTTGCACCTGGTTACAGCTGTGCTGGGTGGCATCAGGGACCCCACACCCTGCCCTGGGTCTTGGGGGTGAATATTCCTTCCTCCCAGTGTCCCAGGGGTGCTCCAATTCTTCCCACTGCAGTCCTCCTACCTGCAAGGCAGCAGGTGGGATGTGTCCTAACTATGACACGGGTCATTAATCTCTTTGATTAATTAAAAAAATGCATTTCCTGCCCCTTTTATTCCTATTTTTCCACCACGTGCGTAACTGTCTGCAGTATCCCAACTGTCTGAAGGCCAGGCATTGACAGCACTTGGGGAGAAGGTCCTTGGGAACCCTTGGGAAGCAAAGGATGAAGGCAGTAGGATGTCTGCTCATCCCCCAAGACTTCAGGGCTCCAGACATGCAGGGATAATAAGGGCTTGATCACCAGATCTGGTGACAGTCCCTGATGACATCTGTCCCAGGGACTTCTTTGAGCTTGGGATCCCACTCAAACAGCCCAGAGGAAGATGGCATCAAGAGCTGGAAATGTTTTCTTTGGGTGGAAACATTTGCCTGAGCTCCCCAGAGAGTTCCCACCACACAAAGGTGTGAAAGGCAGGAGGTGCCCCCTCTTCTGTGGGGTGCCAGTTCCTGCCCGTGGGCACCCCCAAGCCTCCTGTGGGGGTTTTGCCAAGGGGGCTGGAGCCGAGGAGCACACAGGGAGCGTCTCACTGATCCCAGCTGGCAGCCAGCTCCCCGAGCTGCACAAAGGGCCTTTTCATGCCCTGCATAAACAAGCAAAAGGCATGAAAGGTTGTTATCGCAGAGCATCAGCACCAGCAGCAGCTCAGGCGGGGATTCCCAAAATAACCTCCTCCCAAAAGGCCCAGACACGCACACCCCTTTTTCCATGCTGCTGGGATTTAGGGGATAAAGACTTTGGGTGCCCCCACCTCTCTGCAGAGCCCTGTAGCCCAAGCTCTGTCCCCCTGTGCCAGGCAGGGCCTCCTTCACCTCAACACAGCCCTGCTCCAGCTCCTGCTGCATCCCTGTGCCTGTCAGTGCCGTGGAGAATCCTCAGCAGGGATGGCTGGTGACTGGAGATGGGATTTCCCAACATCCAGAGTGTGAGGGCTGATCAACAGTTTGCTCTGGGCTTGAAAGGTGGAGCTCCAAGAGCTCCAAGGTGCTCTTCCTTGGAGGAGATTTGTTTCCACAGCTGCACCCTGGAGCTGGGCCTCAAGCTGCACCACTCTCATCTATCTCCTTCAACAAAGAGCAGGTTTCCATGCAGAAATACATTCCAGAGGAGGATGTGCTGGTCCTCTTTGCTTTCCTTCCAATAAAGCCAGGCCGGAGTCACTGCAGAGGTAAATTGAGAGGGGAAAACTTGCTGGAATCAAAGAGCTTGGAGGCTCTCAAGGAGATAGAACCATAGACCCAAACTGGTTTGGGTTGGAAGGGACCTTGAAGCCCATCCAGTTCCACCCCCTGCCATGGGCAGGGACACCTTCCACCACTATCCAAGGGTGCTTCAAGCCCCATCCAAGCTGTCCTTAGACACTTCCAGGGATCCAGGGGCAGCCACAGCTTCTCTGGGCACCCTATGCCAGGGCCTCCCCACCCTCACAGGGAACATTTTCTTCCTAACATCCAATCGAAATATCTGCTCTTTTCATTTCAAACCATCTCCCCTTGTCATGTCACCATCTGCCTGTGTAAAGAGCTGCTCTCCCTCATTTTTATAAGCCTCAAACACTGGAAGGGGCTCTGAGGTCTCCCCAGAGCCTTCTCTTCCCCAGGCTGAACACTCGCAGCTCTCCCAGCCTGGCTCAGAGCAGAGGGGCTCCAGCCCCTGGAGTATCTCTGTGGCCTCTCTGGACTCACTCCAGCAGCTCCACATCCTTCTGATGCTGGACCCCCGGGCTGGAGGCAGCTCTGCAGGTGGGGTCTCACCTGAGTGGGACAGAGGGGCAGAATCCCCCTGTCCCCTACTGCCCACTCCCCTTTCGATGCAGCCCAGGATGGTTTCCTGGGCTGCTAAAAACCCGGCAAAAGCCTGATGCCCAAATCTGTCCTAACATTGAACCATGAAACATCTGCCAGTCCCTTGCAATTTATGCCAGTCCTCATTTATTTGTGGTTTTTTTGTGTTGTTTCAGGCTGATTCTGCTGGACAATGGCAATCTAGTCAGGACATCCTCACTTGGGTTGCAAAAATTACCTGACTCCCAAAAGAGGGAGATTTTCCCATGGAGCTCCCCAGGGCTCATAGGTCCCTCTGTTCACAGTGACGTTGCAGGAAGCTCCAAGGTTTCCCTTGTGCACCCCAGGAAAACCAGGGTGGACGCTGGACAAGGGCAGCTGAGTGACGGCTGTATTTGGGGTTTAAAACACCTGTGTGCTCTGGAAATGTGTTCAATTCATCTGAAAAAAATACCTGAAAAAATGGCAGCTCCTTTGAATGTCTTTAAATTTCTTGAAATATCTAAATTTTCAGTTAAGTTCCTGAAGACCTTGTAAAGTTTTCACTTCCTTCGTGTTTTCTGGGGGAAAAGAGATGTCTTGCTGTCCCCTCCCTGCCACCCCATCTGCCATGTGTGGCCAGACAGGTATTTCCATTGCTCCCATCACTGCAGCAGGAAGTGGACAGGGATGCAGAAAAGCTCATTTCTCAGTTATGGAATAGCCAGGAGAGAGTCCAGCACAGCTGGGGTCACCAAGAGCTCACAGGGGATTATTTTGCCAGGGAAGCTCTCTTCCCTCATCTCAGCAGGCAGAGGTGCATTTTCCACGCCTTCAGGACTGTTGGAGGGTTTCAGGCTTTAGCTTGGTGGTCAGGGGCTGGGTCTCAGGCTGGGCTGTTTGCACCAGCGTGAGAAGAGGAGGGAAGGATTCACTGGGGAAATCTGTTCTACATGTTCTTCTTCCAGCTCCTTGGCCTCCCAAGGGGGATGTTCCCTGTGGTGGGCAGCGACACCAAGGATATCTGTGCTCAAAACGCTGCCAGTGCAGTCACCCACCGACTTATCTGACCCAAATCCACTTAAAAGGTGAATTCACATTTACACTGCCCAGATTTTCCCTTGGAGTGTGACAGAACCCCCTGAGCAGCCATCACTATTTTCTCTTTGAAGGCCTGGAAGATGAATGCAGACAGTCACAGCAGCTTGCACACAACTGCAATTAGTTTTTTCAACAACACAGTGCAGCTTTTCTGCTGTAGAAATTCACTACAAATTCACACCAGTCGTGTCCCTTGCAGCAAATGCTGTCCCTTGCAGGGCAGCCACCCCAGCACCAGGCAAAGCACCTCTTCAGCACTGTCCCTTAAGGGTGTGCAGCAGTGCAAGGCTGGAGGGGAAAGCTGTTGCCTGCACAGGGGATCTCAGCAGCCAGCTGGAATATTTATTTGTAAATGAATGCCCTCCCTCAAGTTGGCTCCCATGCAGTGGGGTGGGTTTTTTTTCCAAGAGGTTCCTGCTATTTACCCAACTTTCCAGCTGGGCTTCTCCACCGCACAAAGCGGCAGGACCTGCCTGAGTTTGTACAGTGAGTCAACAGCTCAGCAGGGGATTAGAGCCCACAATCCTGCTGGCATCGCTGCCTTGGCTCGAACCACTGGACCATGCAGCCTCATTTTGTTCCTGGTACTCTCTGCTGGTATGTGGTTTGTCAGGGAAAAAGCCTCAGTGTGGCTAATAAAGGAGGCACTTTCTAAAGCAGTAAAACAAAGCCCGCCTCGTTCCAGCGCTCCGGCCCAGCCGTGGTGCTGAGGGGTCAGGCTCCCTGTGGGACTGGGAACTGCAGGTTTCCCCGGGGCTGGTGGGGAGGAAGCTGAGGAGCAGCACCCAGAGGCAGCTGGCACAGAGCCCTGGCACCCACCGCTGCCAGACAGGTGACCGTGTGCTGATACACTGTGACAAGCTGCCCCAGGCCAGCCTGGCTGCAGAGGACAAGCAGAGGCAACCAGGTGGGAGCTGCCCTGCTGGGAAGGGTCCCCCAGCCTTCCTCACACCACTGGAGGCCTTTTCTGTCCCTCACACCGGGAGAGTCACCGAGGGCAGCTGGGGCACCAGGTAACGGAGCAAAGCCGGGCCCTGCAGGGCAGCCAGGGCACGAGGTGCAGTTGGGAGTCCTGCACGGTGCACACGAGCAGAGGGCACTGGGTACCGAGCTAGGACCCGCCACAGGCTCTGGGAATGGGGAAACCAGACCCAGTGCTGGGCTGGCACCTCCCTGCAGCCTTCACTGCCCAGTGTCTGCCAGACAGGGGGGCAGAGAGGGCTGAGTGTGCAGCCTCCCTGCTCCTGTCTGTGAGAGCCAACCCCATACTCAGGGGTTACACCGAGAGCAGAGTGGCCACTGCATCCCTGCTGTGCATCCAGGGCATCCCTCATCCACTCCATCCCTGCTGTGCTTCCAGGGAATCCCTCTGCATCCAGTGCATCCCTGTGCCCCCAGTGCATCCCTGCTGTGCATCCGGTGTGCCCATGCATCCCATGCATCAGTGCTGTGGGTGCACGCATGTTCTGCAAAGCAATAGCCTCCGACTTCCATCTGCATCTCCTGGGGGGGCTGCTTGCCCTGACACCCCCAAAATGCACGAGCCTGGTCAGCTGCTGATGTGGAGATCTCCCGGGCCCGGCTCACGGGTGTGCCCCCCAAACGCCGCGGGTGGACAGCCCGGGATGCTCCGGGAAGGGCCGGGCACCCCCGGGAGCTGCAGGACCCGCCGCGTGTCCTGCATGGGGTGACAGAGGAGGCTCAGCAGCGATGGGGCCCTGGAGAGGAGACCGAAAGTCCCGGGTGCCTCCACGGGACCCCGTCCGTGGCCGGGGGGGGCGTCACGCGGGACGTGCGTGGGGACACCCGCGGGGGCCCCCGGGGACGGAGGCAGCCCCGCAATCCCCGCAGCCCCCGCAGCCCCGGCGCG
>VZRS01003352.1:4590-53792 GCA_013398055.1 Ifrita kowaldi | reverse complement strand
TGGGGCAGGAAAGGGATGTGCAGGGACTGGGAGGAGAGTGGGCGTGGGGCCTGTGGGGGATTGGGTGGGGGACTGTGGGGCAGGGAGGGTCATTTGGAGATTGGGATAGGAGGGGAAGTGTGCCAGGAAAGGGATGAGAAGGATTGGGTGGACTGCGGGTGTGGAGCCTGTGGAGCAGGGAGAGGCCGTGGCCCCCTTCCCTTCTCTGTCCCCCGGGTTTTGGGGTGTGGTGAGACCGTGGGGGGCATCCCCGGGACTAACCCACGCCTCGGCCGCAGCTGCCCCACGGCCCGCCCGGCCTGGGGCTGTGCATCCCCCGGGGAGTCGGGATCGCTGTGCCGGGTGTTGGTGTGAGCCGGGTGTTGGTGTGAGCCCCCCTTTTCCCGGTGCCGCAGGTGCTGATCCCCGGCTGCTCCCGCCTCCCGACATCCAGCGCTGGCAGCACCGGGGCGGCTCCCGCTCCAGAGGGCCCCGCAGCCATGTCCACCTTCCGCCAGGAGAGCGTGGAGGATTTCTATGAGATGGGGGAAGAGCTGGGCAGGTGAGGGACATCCCACTGCGTTCCGGGGGGGCTTCCAGCGCCGCACCTCCTGTCCCAGCACTGGGCCGGGACCTTCACTGGATCCAGCTGCTGGCTCCTTTGTGGTGTGCCTGTTCCCCCTCTGCAGGCAGCAGGGTCGGGGCTGTGCAGAGTCAGGCACCTCTGGCAGGCAGAGATTAAAATAAAGTGTTAATTAACGTTGCTCCCGGTGGAGCTCCCGTCCGGCTCCGTCCGGGGCTGGCGGCTTCCGGCCCTCCTCGGTGGCTGCGCCTGGCCCTGCGCCTGTGGGAGGGATCCAGGGTGACTCAGTGCCTGCAGATGGGATTTAATCAGCCGGGATGCAGAGGCGGCAGTGGGGGAGCTGCCTCGGGAGTCTCCAGCGCTGCCTCGGCCACGCCAGCCCCACGCCGTGGCTCCTCCTCGGGCACTTGGGCAGCAAGAGCGTTTTGGGTCACTTAAGTGATTTTTTTCAAGAAAGAAAAGGGGTTGCTGCAGGTTCTCTTGCCCCTCTGTGGCCGTGGTTCTTTGTGAGCCATGGGCAGGGATGAGGTGCCCAGGGATGGATCCCACTCTGCCCTGGGGGGCTGTGCGTGTCCCTGGCCGTGACCCAGGGATGTATAAAGGACTCTCAGGTCCAGGTGCAGTTACTCTCACTTCAGTCATTTCCCCTCCACCCGCCTTCTCTGTCAGAGCTTTATGGTCCTCCGGGAGCACTGGGCTCTGGGATTTGCTCCTGAGGGCTCCTGGCTGGAAGAGGGGGCTGATGGGCATCTCCCACCTTGGGTGGCCACAGCAGCACCTGAACAGCCCAGGGAGGGGTGGCAGCTGCCACATTCCCGGGAGGAATTTCCTTCCTCCATCCTGGTTGGTGCCAGGGTGTGTAAAGCCCGGGAGCAGGCGGGAATCACCGGATCCCAATTCTTGGCATTCCCGGGGGGAAACAGCGCATGCTCCAGTCCCCCATCCTCGTGCTGCTTCCAGCGTGTGGTGCAGGACATCCTCTCCCCCCTCACCTCCTCCCCACACCCCACAGCGGCCAGTTCGCCATCGTCCGGAAGTGCCGCGAGAGGAAGACGGGCCTGGAATACGCGGCCAAGTTCATCAAGAAGCGGCGGCTGTCGTCCAGCCGCAGGGGCGTGAGCCGCGAGGAGATCGAGCGTGAGGTGGACATCCTGCGCGAGATCCAGCACCCCAACATCATCACCCTGCACGACATCTTCGAGAACAAGACGGACGTGGTGCTCATCCTGGAGCTGGTGTCCGGAGGGGAGCTCTTCGATTTCCTGGCGGAGAAGGAATCCCTGACGGAGGAGGAGGCCACGCAGTTCCTCAAGCAGATCCTGGACGGGGTGCACTACCTGCACTCCAAGCGCATCGCCCACTTCGACTTGAAGGTGAGCTCTGGGAGCTGCAGACACCCCGTGTTCAGCACTGGGAGCAGGGATAAACTCCCAGGTGGGGTCTGGGAGCTGCAGACACCCCGTGTTCAGCACTGGGAGCAGGGATAAACTCCCAGGTGAGCTCTGGGAATCAGCGCTGGGGAGTGGGGATGAGTGCACTCCTGCAGTGCAGTGGGGCTGGTGCTTGGGATCTCTCCCAGCTTGAGGCACATCCTCTGCTCTGGGATGAGGAGCCCAGGGCAGCTCCCACAGGTTGGTGTGTAGGGACAGACCCGGCTCCTCTCCCCCCACAGCCAGAGAACATCATGCTGCTGGACAAGAACGTGCCAAACCCTCGCATCAAACTCATCGACTTCGGGATCGCCCACAAGATCGAGGCTGGGAATGAGTTCAAGAATATCTTTGGGACCCCAGAGTTTGTGGGTGAGCGTTCCTGGAGGCTCCTCAGGATGTTGAAAGCTTTGGATTTATCCTGGAGAGATGCCCAGCACCCTGGTGCTGCTGCCAGGATGTGTCCATGGGGCCAGGCTTCCTTCCCCACAATAAACCCATTTTCTTCCCTTTTCCTTCTAAAGCCCCTGAAATCGTGAACTACGAACCCCTGGGGCTGGAGGCCGACATGTGGTGAGTGATTCCCTCCCGAGCCCCTTCCCATGGCTCCAGCAGCCAATCCCCTCGTGCTGGTGGGTCTCTCCTCATGCCAAAAGCTCTCTGTGACTTCAGCCTCCTCTTCCTCTCTCTTCCAGGAGCATCGGGGTCATCACCTACATCCTGTGAGTATCAGGCGGGTGTGGGGGGACGGGGCTGCAGGATGAGCCCCCCACCTCGGGCTGGAGCCTTTTTGGGGTGTCCCAACCTTCTCTCTCCTCAGGCTGAGCGGAGCCTCCCCGTTCCTGGGGGAGACAAAGCAGGAGACACTGACCAACATCTCTGCTGTCAATTATGACTTCGATGAGGAGTATTTCAGCAACACCAGCGAGCTGGCCAAGGACTTCATCCGCCGCCTGCTCGTCAAGGACCCCAAGTGAGGGACGGGGAGCAGAGCTGGGGGTTCCTCTGGGAGAGGGGACAGTTTCCCCCCTGCCCGACCTCCTGTGCACAGGCAGCTCCCTCTCTCCTGCCTGCACCAGTGTGGGGTGAATTCTGGGATCCCCCTGAGGGTGCAGCAGCTCCGCTGGGGTTTGGGAGGGTTTGAGGGCTGAGCTGGGCCCCCAGGGCTCAGGGTTTGGGAAGGAGCAGTGGGGTTGGGAGGTTCCCAGGGCATCCTCTGCCTGTGTTTCTCTTGAGGAGTTGGGGGCTGGATGCAGCCCTGCCTGGGGGGCCCTGAGTGCAGCGAGTTTGTCCAGGCTCAGCCCGACCCCAGAGGTGATCAGAGGATCCCAGCTGCTTTTCCAGGGCTTTAACAGGGAAAGAGGAGCAAAGCCTCTGCCCTGATCCCAGCCTTGCTGTGTTTGCAGGAAGCGAATGACCATTGCCCAGAGCCTGGAGCACCCTTGGATTAAGGTGAGAAGTTAAAGAATTGGCACTTTTTGGGTGTTTGACCCCCTGAGGCCAGGGCTCTGCTGCTCCCCCACCTTGTGGGGCCGGTTTGGTGTCGCTGCCGGGGGTCTGTGGGTGGGTGCTGGAGCCACAACTGTCCCTGCCACAGGTGATCAAGAGGAGGAACGTCCGCAACGAGGACAGCTGCAAGAAGCCCGAGCGGCGCCGGCTGAAGACCACGCGCCTGAAGGAGTACACCATCAAATCCCACTCCAGCATGCCCCCCAACAACACCTACATCAACTTCGAGCGCTTCTCCAAGGTCATGGAGGAGGTGGCCGCGGCCGAGGAGAGCCTCCGAGAGCTGGAGAGGAACAAGAAGTCCTTCCAGGAGGACATCGAGGCGCTGCTGTCCATCTACGAGGAGAAGGAGTCGTGGTACAAAGAGGAGAACGAGAGCATCAGCCAGGACCTGCGGCAGATCCGGCAGGAGCTGCAGAAGACGGAGGCGCTGAAGAAGCAGGCGCAGGAGGAGACCAAGAGCGTGGTGCAGGCGGCCAACGGGCTCAAGCGGCGCTACCGCAAGCTGGAGAACCACTACGAGGCCCTGGCCAAGCAGGTGGCCTCGGAGATGAAGTTTGTGCAGGAGCTGGTGTGGTCCATCGAGCGGGAGAAGCTGCAGAGCAGCGAGGGCGACGGCAGCATCCGCTAACCCCGGGGTTCCGGCGCTGCCCGGTCCCCCTGCTCGCCCCCGGTCAGTGTCCCCCGGCCCTGCCGGTGTGCAGGGGGGGTTGTGCCTCCCCGGAGCCCCCACCTCGGGGGGCTGGGGCTGTGCTGCCCCGGGGTTCAGCTTCCTGCGTGCAGCTCCTGCCTGGCTCGTGTCCCCGCGCTCCCCGTCACCGCCGCCGCGCTCGGGGCCGTTTGTCCCCACCCCACCTGGGTCCCCGAGCTGCCCCAGCGCCCCGTGGGGGGGTTGGTGGGCAGACTCCCCCCTCTACACTACAGCAGCAGCCACGTGTGGGCTGGGACCAAGGACTGATCCCTGCGTGGCCTCGCACTCCGCAGCCCCCCGGGTGGCCCCTGTGCCCCCCACTCCCCCCGGGGTGCTGCTCCCCTTGTCCCCCTGTCCCAGCCCTTGTTCCCCCTTTTCCCAGAATAAAGGTTTCTGTGTAGCGGGGCAGCTGCCTCAGCTCCTGCCATGGGGGCACAGGGGGTAGGAGGGGTATAAGGATGTGCCACGTGCTGACAACTCCCCCACTGTGTTCCCATCCCAAAGAGATTTCCTTAATTTGGGAGGAAAAAGGCTCTTTTTTTTGCTTACGAGCCCCAGTGCTGGTGGCTGAGCTCGCTGTGGGCATGGAGGGAGGTCTAGGGATGGTTTTTGGGGTGTTCCCAGGCTAGGGGAGCCCCCAGCTCCTCCTGCCTCAGATCCCTCACCCCTGGGGACAGGGGGAGCCAGGTCCCAGAGCACCACGTTCCGGAGAACACCAGAGCAGGGGTCAGGTTTTCCCTGGGAGCACCGAGGGCTTTCCGACTGCCTGTGGCCCCGTGGAGCCAAGATCCAGCTGAATTTGATCTGGGGAATCACCAGCCAAATCCCAGGGCTGGCAGGCGTCCCCCTGGCTGGCTGCGGTGGGTTCACCTCCGGCTGAGCTCCGGGCCCAGGGGATTTGCTCCATGTAGGATTTATTTGTCACTGCTGCGGCCCCTGCGGCTCCCTGGGGATCTGGGTGGGTGGAGGGGCCATGCCCCGTGTCCCTGTCCCTGCTGACGTCCCAACAGGTGTAGGTTTCATCCCCACCCATGGGACACGTGGACCTGCTGATAATTTAATCTGCCCTGGTGCTCCCTGCCCAGGCTCTCAGCTCCCATGGGAGGTGGCGTCACTGGGGCTGTCCCAGTGTCCGGCACAGCCACGGGGCTCTGGCCATGGTGTGGGAACACCTCGGGGCTTGGAGCCCTCATCCTGCCCCATCCAGGCACTGTGTCCTGGGGAGCTGGGGAGGCTTTGGGGTGCAGATTTGGATGGAGCCCTGGCTCCAGTGGGTGAAAGGATGTATGGAAATCCTATAGCCCCGGCTGTTCCCGGGCCAGGCAAAGTTCACATAGTGAGAAACCTTCCCGGATTCTCCTCGTGCCGAGGGTTTGGGTTTCACAGTCCCAAAAGTCTCCTGGAAGTCACTGGTCATTCACCCCGGCCAAGGAGCTGCACCGCCCCAGAGCAGCAGGGGAATCTCACCCACGTGGATGCACAAAATGGCACCAAAATAGCTCTAAAAAAGCAGAATTTGGGGTGTGATTCATGATTTCATGAGTGTACTAATCCTAAAGCCTGCAGGAACTCGTGTGCAGAATGAACAGGATGTGCTGCTCCGGGGGGATTCCGGTGCTGTGACGTTACCAGGATCTTCTGCTCCAGTCCCCTTTGCAGCTGGAGCTGCCACCACCCCGTGACGTTTCATTCTCTGTGGACAGAGATACCAAAATGCCTTTTTTAGGCTTCAATTTCTGCTTCCCAGAGTCTGGCAGGAGAGGGCAGCGAGGGCGTTTCCCTTATAAGTCTTCACAAACCCCAAACGCTTCTGCACGGTTAAACCAACCCGTGAACGCACAGGGAACCCCCATGGAAGGCACTGCTGATCCCACTGGGAGCTGCTGCTCCTGCCAGGGAGCTGAGCCGTGGGAAACGCTCCGTGCAGGAACGAGGGTGACAGCTCACAGCAGGGTGTCCCTGGCCGTGGAATGGTGTAATCAGAGTGGGGTGGGTGTCCCCAGACACGTTCGGTGCTGCACACCAGGAAATCTCCCTTTTTATAGGCTGGGGAAGCCAGGGGGTGCCAGCAGGACCCAGAGCCCTTTCTGGCCATGGGATCCCTGCTCAGGACCACTGGAAGATCATCGGTGTAAGACGAGGACAAGAAGATGGATCTGGCTCCCCTCTGCTGCAGCACCAGGCTGGAAGCCCCTCCTCGGTGGGTTTTTGGGTGACTCCTCACTAATCTGTGGCAGCTGCTTTTCCAGACCACTGCTTCTAATTCAGGCCCCAAAACCTTGGGAAGGGTCCCCCCAGCCAAGTTATTTCAGTGCCTGAGAGCTCCCAGTGCTCACCCCGCAGGTTCTGCATGGACAGGCACCACACATATTCAGGGATGTCACTCCCCTGGCACTGCCCTCTCTCAAGCTGAAATTTGGGTGGTTTCAGTATTAATGCCTGAAATGGTTCCTAGGGAAGCACAGTTTCCATTTCTCATTCCCTGAGAAATCCCCCCAATTCACCTCGTGGATTTAAATTCAAACTGAGCCATTCCCACCTGTGTGAGCACCCAAACCCAACCCAGTGGCACATGGAAGGTTTGAAGCCACTCGTGGCTGGAATGTCAAACACCCAGGAAAAAGGGGCTGCTGTTGTGTTTTGGAGGAGCTTCATACAAATTTTTATTGCAATAAAGCTGAGTGATGAATTAAATCAGGACACCAAAAGAAGACCGAAGTGGATTTTTACTGAACTGAAGAGATGATTTTACAAACAAGCCTTGCACGAAGCCTTTCTGTCTGCAGGAGCACCCAAGCAGGAGCTCTCTTGTTTTCCCAGCACAGCTCTACCTGCTCTGCTATAAAAATGCCATTTCCAACTTCTCTGTAAGCCAGTGGAATATAAAATAATTACAAAAAAAAACCCCCACCAAGGCGATCCTGTCCATCCGGTGGGAATAAGTTATCCTCAGTTTTCAATTATATACAGAAGGGACTTGCCAGAGGGCAGTGGGAGAGGAGCTCACACGAACCACCCCCATCCCCACTGCCAAGTATTATTTACATCGCGCTGTACACGGATCTTCCCGATCTCCCCAGACCCTGGAAAGCAGGAAGGGAAAAAGGGTGAGTGAGACCCAAGCTGCTCCCAGCACAATCCCTCCTCTTCCAGCCCTCTGGATTTTAGTTACCTATGAGCAATTCAGGAGCTTGTTGTGAATATCTTCAAAGACTTGGTTGTAGAGTTCATCCCTCGACTTCAGGCCATCTAAATAAACTGGGAGAAAAAAGGGGGAGTCAGGCTGGGGCTTTCCATCAGAACAAGATTTTGGGAGATTAGTTTTAAAATATTTCATATTTTATTGACCCAAATGACAACTGGTTTTCCTGTTGGAAAAACAGAACCATCCTGAAAACACAGTGGCCTGTGAAATCCTTATTCCATTACAAATTCCTTCTTTTAAATTTCTTTATCCCCTCTAAGTCCCTAAGAGTACAAAGCAAAGGGAATAAGTTCTTAGCTCTAAAACTGCCTGTACTTATCCAAAGTAGGCCAGGATTACAACTTGGGAGTAAAAATAGCACCCTGCATCATCACAGTGAAAGTTTCCTTGAATTAAATCACTCAATTCCTTAAATTCCAACTCCAAGGCTGAAGGATTTGTGTTTGGGGAAGACTTACCCACATCCACACCACAGTCCTCCATCTCCTTCCTGTGTTTTAGGTACATGGGCCAGACGTGTCCGTCAAAGAGGCCCGGGGGGTCGGGAACGGTGTAGTTCCGAGTACTGGGAATAACAGCATGGAAGAGGAATGTCAGGAGTGCCTGAGGTTTAGGTTGGGTATTAGGAAAAAAAATGTCATGGAAAGGGTTGTAAAGGATTGGCACAGGCTGCCCAGGGCAGTGGTGGAGTCCCCATCCATGGAAATGTTCAAAGCCATGTGGATGTGGCACCTGGGGACATGGTCAGTGCTGAAGGGCTGAAGGCTGGACTCGATCTCAGAGGTTTTCTCCAACCCCAACAACTCTATGATTCCGAGTTCACCACATCAAACTCTCTTTCTCCACTTCTATCCAAATTTCCCACTCTAATCCAGTTCATGACACCAACACATCCCAGGAACTGTGAGCTCTCCATCCCTGGACGTGTCCAAGGGCAGGCTGGAGCAGCCTGGGATAGTGGAAGGTGTCCCTGCTCGTGGCAGGGGTGGAATGAGATGACCTTTAAGGTCCTTCCAACCCAAACCACTCCATGATTCCATGACTAAGAGCAATGTAAAGGAGCAGAGGGAAGGACTGGATGCACATCCAGCAATGTTCTCACCTCCTCCTCCTCTTGCACTCGTCGTACGGCACTGCCAGGTAGTAGCGGATGTCAAACAGCTCTATCAGAGGTCTGGGGAGGGGACAAGGACAGAACGTGGATATCTCACTTTTAATGACAGGAAAAAGCATGAAACCACCCCAGACACCACAAAAATCTCTCTGCCTCTATGGGATTTGTGTCTGTTGAAGACAACCCAAGGGTAAAGTGCTTCCCTCATGGGTTTGTTAACTCCAAACCACAGAAAACCTCTTTTCTGAAGATCAGGGTGGCACAACAGGGGCTTTTCCCACCCCAACACCTGCCACTGGTCCTGAGGGGGATCAGAGGGGATCCTGTGGAGGATCAGGCACTGGACTGGGAACCTGGCTCTTCCTAGATCATCCCAAACTCAGTTTGCAGCAAAATCTGGGACAGGGCAACTGCTGGGCTCATGTTCATGGAAGTGTCCAAGGCCAGGTTGGACAGGGCTTGGAGCATTCTGGGATAGTGGAAGGTGTCCCTGCACATGGCAGGGGCTTGGAACTGGATGGGCTTTAAGGTCCCTTCCAAACCACTCTGGGATTCCATGTTCTTCCCCAAAAATCCAGGGAGTTCTCTCTGGCACAGCTTGCTCCTCTTACTAAGCTCACGGTAGTCAGTGTTAAACGAGCATGGGAGAGAACTGTTCCTAAATTCCTGGAGATTCCAGGCAGTGAATGGATTATCTCCTTGTTCTCACCCAGGTGGGGGGATGACAGGAAGCTGCACCCCTCTGCCAGCTCAAATCCTGCTCTAAAACTCCCCTGGACTTCAGGGCTGTGCCCTAAATAAGAACCTTACATTCACCTCCCTTCTACCAGCATCCAGGGGTTAA
This sequence comes from Ifrita kowaldi, assembly GCA_013398055.1. Classification (NCBI taxonomy): domain Eukaryota; kingdom Metazoa; phylum Chordata; class Aves; order Passeriformes; family Cinclosomatidae; genus Ifrita; species Ifrita kowaldi. Next base: position 44,437 of record VZRS01003352.1, on the reverse strand, counting down.
TTTTACATTTTGCAGCAGAAAACCCTCCAGGGTGAGAATTCAGAACAAGGCAGGAAGGGGAAATTAGTAAAAAGGAGTTTTTAGCTCTGGCACGAGGGATTTAAGGATCTTCCCTGGCAAACCACGAAGAGTTCTCCAAACCTTACTTGTAATTATAAAGCAGGAAGCCTTCAATGACCAATATATGGATATCTTGGGAGGTTGGCTCTTTAGAGCCAGGTGTGACATTCACCCCGTGCGAACGGGCAAACTTCACTGGGTTCTCAATCCAGGCCCGCACTGTGCTCACCATTGCCTCCATATCCAAGGAATCCAACACTAGTCGGGAGAAAGGGGGTGGGTGGGAAAGAGGGACACCATCAAACACCATCACACACCACGGGCTCGAAAAGTATGAAATAGATTGAACTCAGTAAAGTTACAATTACGGAAATTTACCGTTAAAGCTTTTAATAATGAAAAAGAAATACTTAGGAAAAGAATATACATTACTGCATCCTATAGGGAACACTGCTCTTACCATCCCATTGTTTAAAGCCGTCTTCCCCGACTTCTATTTGATCTTGTGGCTGAAATATAGTGAGCAATAAAACATTGCTGCAACCTCAGCGGGATCAGTTCCCTACGATGCCATCAGCACCTGGCCACTACTGCAACACCAACCACCCCTGGGCACCGACAGCCACAGCCCCACCTGGGGCTGCAGGAACACTGACATTCCCAGCTTTCCCCAACCCCAAGAGCTCTGGAAAGTTCCCTTGGCTCACTCAAACCACTTTGGATAACGACCTTTACGTCAATCACTTGATACGTTGTTAGTTGGCAAAATACTACAGGGTATTGTTTGTAAATCAACATATAAGAATTTTAAGTGCAAACATGGGTTAAATATTTACATTTCTCAAGAATAGGTATTTTAACTCCTCTAATAAAAATAAAGTTGGACATAGCAGCACTTTGGTTGCTCAGTTACAGCTTTCACTGTGCTGGCATTCACACGAAGGTATGGATTTTTATGGAAAATCGAACAGAATTCCTCCCCCCTATCTGATCAAATCTGTGCAGGACACACCGAGCACACGATGCAGGTGCTGGAGCACTTCATGTTTTGGGGATGACCCACAACTGCTCCAAATCCATTCCTGCATCTCTTGGACTTCCACCTGTGGTGGGTTCCTCGGGTATCATCATTGCCATGAAATGGTGCAGGGTTTAGTAACATCCTGCACTCCCAGGCATTCATCTCTGCAATATTTTAATTAGGTTCTGATGCAGATCTATCAAAGCTCCCCAACAAAACCCCCTTTCTGTATTTAAACCAGCACAGAGGTGCTTCAGTCCTGAAGTATCATTTAGCAGTCACATTCTTACTTTAGTAAAAGGAGGAAAATCCCAACATAGAGAAAATCATTCACGTACAGCACAGTAAATACTGACTGAAATCAGTACTAGATTTAAATGTGGTGTTAACACTCAAAGGTGGTTTTGCTGCGACTGCTCTGAGCTGGGTCGTGCCAAGCTCCTGTGGCATTTGTAAAGGTCAGGAACTCCCCACCTGTCCAGTCATTTAAAAATTAAATATATATATATCAAAACCCCGACAAAATCAGAAAGCTTGCGGCTCCTAAGCTGTCAAAACTGACTCGCCCTGAATGTACAATTAACACTGCAAGGAAGAGGGGACTCAACTTACCTTGAAGAAATCGTCCTGATGGACCACGCAGCAGTTGGGAAGCGCCTTGATCAGCCTGTTGGTCAAGGTGGTTTTACCACCATTGGTGACCCTGCACGGAGCGGGGCGAGACAGAGGTGGAAGAACCACATTAGAACCGGGTCCGGGAACCACTGGGACCCGCNCACAGCCGCGGTCCCTGAGGGGAGCGCGGGGCCGCCATGGCCGCCCCCTCACAGCCCCAGTCCCTGAGGGGAGCGCGGGGCCGCCCCCTCACAGCCCCGGTCCCTGAGGGGAGCGTGGGGCCGCCATGGCCGCCCCCTCACAGCCGTGGGTCCTGAGGGGAGCGCGCGGGGCCGCCATGGCCGCCCCCTCACAGCCCCGGTCCCTGAGGGGAGCGCGGGGCCGCCATGGCCGCCCCCTCACAGCCGCGGGCCCGCCGGACACGCTGCTCAAGATGGAGCCGCCGAGCTGCCCTCGCTCCCTCATACCCCCATAACCCGTTTAATGTAAAAGCCCTGAATAATCTTCCTGTCCCCTGGCTTATTCCTCTTTTTTTTTTTCATCCCAGAACTGTACAAATCCCTCAGTCGCGTATTATTATTATTATTATAACCCATATTCCCTTCACTGTTCCATTTCCCAACCTCTCCAGCCGCACTCGCACCCCGTCCCAGCACGAACACACTCAGGTTCCTTAAATCCTGCTTTTTAAAAAAGAAAGTCAATGCCCTTTATACACTACCACCCCATTTTATTAGAAACGGGGTTTTTTTCCTCTCTTCGTCTTTCAGAGAAGCTTTTAAAATAATTTTTTGGCTCTATCTGGCCTCTAAATTTACTTGAGAGGGTGTTTTTGCCATCTCAGCATCCCTCCTGTTAACCCTATAAAAGGATATATAAAACTATGAATAAAAGTATCTCTAAAAATATATAAAGGTGTGTGTAAGTATAAATTTGTGTATATATATGTAAGTATATAAAATATATAAAGTGCACCTAAAATATATGTGAAAGTCTGTATGAAAGGATGTGCTACCCTGCAAAACTGTTGAAGCAGCATCCATCCTTTTAATCCCATTAAAAAAAAAATAAAAGGATATATAAAATAAAAGTACATCTAAAAGTAAAAATTAAAATACGTATTAAAGGATATATAAAAGCGTATGTCACCCTGCAGAGCTCTCTGTATTTAAGCATCACGAATTAAGACTCAGCAAGTTGCATCATCTCTCAAATCCTGCATCCCGAACATTATTTCATAGCCAGATAAATAATCCCCAAGTCTCAAACCATCTCCCATACAAAAATTAAACAGGAAAACCACGAAACAGCCCAAATTTTAGCAGGCACTTACCCTCCGATGCCTATAATATATTTCATTTTGCCGAGTCGCCTCTTGAGCCGCAATGTGGCGAGAGGGAAAAAAAAAACCAAAACAACAAAACCAAACAATTTGGGAAGGCTGAAAGAACTTCCAGCGGAACAAAAACTCCGCTGCCTCTGCTCCCTCAGACTCCGCTTTACCTCCCTGACCCTTTCATTGAGGGAAAAGGCGCATTTGGGGCGGATTTATAGGGCCGTGTCCCCGCCCCGGCGCTGCCGGAGGAGCCCTGTGACCGTCATGAGCCGCGATGTCACCTCTGGGGCCGGCCCGGCCAACCCTCAATGTCACATTTTTGGAGAGATTCAGCCAAGCCTCCCGGGGCACATCCTGGGGGGGTTCAACCCCGCAGTGTCACCTTTTAGAGGGGTTTAACCCCACAGTTTCACATTTTGGGGGGGGGGGGGGGGCCCCCTCTCTGAAAAANTTCAAACCCCCAATGTCACATCCTGAGGGGGTTCAACCCTCAATGTCACATTTTTTGGGGGTGTTCAACCCCACAGTGTCACCTTTTAGAGGGGTTTAACTCCACAGTGTCACATTTTAGGGGGGGTTTGACCCCTCAATGTAACATTTTAGGGGGTTTTAACCCCCAATGTCACATCTTGAGGGGGTTCAACCCCGCAGTTTCACATTTTGGTGGGGTTCAAACCCCCAGTGTCACATCCTGAGGGGGTTCAACCCCACAATTTCACATTTTTTGGGGGGGTTCAACCCCACAGTGTCACCTTTTAGGGGGATTCAACCCCACAGTTTCACATTTTGGAGGGGTTCAACCCCTCAGTGTCACCTTTTAGGGGGATTCAACCCCACAGTTTCACATTTAGGGAGGGTTTAACCCCCCAGTGTCACATCCTGAGGGGGTTCAATCCCACAGTTTCACATTTAGGGGAGGCTTAACCCCACAGTTTCACATTTTGGAGGGGTTCAACCCCTCAGTGTCACCTTTTAGGGGGATTCAACCCCACAGTTTCACATTTTGGGGGGGTTCAACCCCGCAGTGTCACATTTTAGGGGGGTTCAGCCCACTCTCCAGAGCCATATTTTGTGGAGTTCCAAACCTTCAAGTCACATTTTGTGGGGTTCCAACCCTCTGATGTCACATTTTTGGGGGGTTTTTAATCTCCCCACTGTCACAATTTAGGGGGGTTTCAGCCCACCCTTCGATGTCACATTTTTGGGGTTCCAACCCTCCAATGTCACACTTTTGGGGGGAGTTTCAAGCCCCCAGTGTCACATTTTAGGAGGTTTTCAGCCAATCCTCAGATATCACAATTTGGGGGGGTTCAGCCAACCCTCCAATTCACATTTTGGGGAGTTTCAACCCTCCAATGTCACATTTTGGGGGGAATTTTATCCCTGCAGTGTCCCATTTTAAGCAGGTTTCATCCCACCCTTCGATATCACATTTTAGGGGGTTCCAGCACCCCAATGTCATATTTTGGGGGGGTTCAACCCTCCGATTTCACATTTTGGGGGTTCATCCCACCCCCGTGTCCCGTTTTGGGGGCTCAGCCCACCCCCGTGTCACACTCTGGCCCTGCACCTGTCCCTCTCCCTCGCTGGCCCCGTGGCGCTGCCGTCGCCATCGCAGCCAAAAATAACTTTTTGGCCAGCTCTGCCTTTGCCTAAATTAGTCATGGGGTAGGTGGAAATGTCACCCCCTGCCACCGTCCCCCCGGGAGCCCGGGAAGCCGCAGAGGTGTGCGGGATATAATTAAGTCGGGATTTTTTTCCCTTGCTGTCTCCCCTCCTTTATTCCCCAGTTCCCATCTGATTGATTGAAACTCATCCAGGATTGTCACGGGAAGGAATTTTGCTCTAAACTTCTGCTAGGTGGAAAAAAGGAAAAAAAAAAAAAAAGGGAAATTAAAGTTTAATTTTTGGGGTTTTTTTTTTTCTCCTTTCAGTCGAGCTGTTCAGAGAAGGGAATGTGGAATGAATCTTCCCAGAATGTCTCCCTTTGGCTATTTCCAAGGAATTGTTTGAACAGTTTATTTTTGTAAATAGACACAAATTCCTAAACTGTTCTCTCTCCAGACAGCCTCCTCCTCCCCAGTTAACTCATACAAAATAAGGCTTTTTAAGGTAAGTTAACTGTACACCTTGTGGAACCTGTGCTTTAATTCCAATTATTCCAGATGTTTCTTAATTGGGGTTCTCTGACTGATACCAGGCTTTTCAACAATATTTTTTGAAGTCTGTAATGTGCATTTTTAAAATAATATCTTGTCCAAACAGAGCTGAAATCACCCAAACTTTTGTGCCTTGTTCTTCCTTTTTATAAAACCACCCCATGGCAGGATTAAAAGGTCACGGTTAAAAAACTCCTACTCAATTTTTTTTATACCTTTTATCGCTTTTCTCTCCCATCCCTGAACTAGGAAGTTGTCTGGGTTAAGAAATCCAGCTCCAGGGATTATTTTACCACATTTGACTTTACGTGAAGGGAGAAAGAAACCAGGAGGCTCCAAAGCTGTGTCAGAGTTACGAGGGGACACCGACCCCGGCCACCTCTGCTCCAGTTCTCTTTGCACTGCAGACCTGCTAATCCGAATATTTTTGGAACATGCCATCCCAGTGAGGGAGATTCTGCCCAGTTGGATTTGCCTGCAGGGACGTGGCCCAGGAATACAGGTGGGGTTTTCACCCTTGGGAAACTGAGGATGTGGCTTCAGCCCTATCGAAAGAAACAGTGAATTTTTCCTGTCGAAAGGAGACAATAATTGTGGTGGGAGCAGCAAGGGTTGGCTGGGTTGTTTGGGATCAGGGAATCTGGAGCTGTGTCCCACTATCTCCGTGAGGAATGTCAACACCTCTGTTTCTTCTGGGAACGGGAGGATTGAAGGACACAGGGCCCTGTTTGTTGTTGCTGTTGGGGTTTTTTTAAGCTCACAGCTGCAAACCCTATTCCTGTCAGTGGAAAAGCTCATTTCTCCTCAGTGTAAAAGCTCCTTTTCCTCAGTATAAAATCTCATTTTTAAACCTTTTTCTCCCAGCCCCTCAGTTCTCCTCTGGCTGTTCCTTTCCCCCAGTTCATCTTTAGGCTCCCTGGGGTGGTTTTTCTCTCTCCCCTATTCCTGCTCACGCACCAACCATCCTGGGAGCTGGAATTCACCCACATAGCTCAAATTCCCAGATTCCTGCCTGGCCTCGGAGCTGCTGTTGCTTTGGAGGTGGCAAGTGCCTGCCTGTATTTGGAGATCACATTCCAGCTGTCTCCTTCCTTCCCAGCAAAACCCACCTCGGCCCAACAACAACTGACAGCAGTGGTGACACTGAAACGCTCCCCAGCTCCAGCAAACTTCACCCAACCCGTAAAAATATGAGTTATGCAAATGCCAAATGTTCAGAAAGGTTTTTTTTAGCCCCGTTTCTGGGTGAGCTACGTGTTGGTCATCTGAAACTTCCTTTTTTTGGGGCTTGTTTATGCCAGAGATACGTTATCTGCCTGACACTTTACTCATACAAATGCCATTCACCAGGGAGCCTGAATCAAAGACAGGCAGTGTTCCCTCTCTAAGCGTTATTTTTAGAATACTAATGTTTACTAAAAGTTCATATTAATATTCTTTGTTCAAACTTTAGCTAAATTTAGCAGGAGGCAGTTTAATATTCGTGGAGCCACTGGGGCTTTATTCCCCTGGGATTGTTTAGGTGCTGGGTGCCCGGTGACCTTTCTGCTGCAGAATATGACTCATTTCTTCTGCGGCTTTAATTCAGAATTTCAATCCTTCACTAATCATAAGACATTGTTTATGGGATGAGCAAGGTTATGCCAAGGTTCCTCCTGCCGGGAGGGGACGTCAGAGGCAAGGAATGGGAGTCATTTTCACTTGGGAATGTTGAAATTTGGGGTTATTTATTCTTTCCAGAGCTCTGAGGGAGTTGGGTGGCTCAGAGTCCTCCTGCAAGGCTGTGGAGCTTCCCAAAGCCTCCCTGTTTGAAGGAGAGCAGGGGAACAGAAGCGTCAGGAGAGCAGAATTTGCTGAGAACCTCAGTAGCTGCAGCAGCTCAGAATGAGCAAAAGGAGGGCAGTGGAATAGCAAAGTTAATTAGTGTGAGGTTTAACTGGCTGGCGCCTCATCCTGGTGGCTCCCAGCCAGGACCTGGCACCGTCAGGGTGACATTCCCTGCCACGGCTGCCGCCGGTGACAGAAGGTCCCGTGGGAGAGGTCACATGGAGAGTTGGGACAAGGCAGGACTGGGGAGGAGCAGCTGTGCCCGCGAGGAAAAGACAGATGAGAAAAAATAACCCGTGTATCACTGCTTTGGGAAGTGGGATTGGCCTGGGAAACTGTCCTGGAGGGAAGGAAGGACCTCACCGAGCAGGGACAGGGCCCAGGGAGCGGCTGGAGCTGGGCCAGGGGATTTGGGATGGAAATCAGGGAAAGGTTCTTCCCCCACAGGGTGCCGGGCACTGCCCAGGCTCCCCAGGGAATGGGCACATTCCCAACCCTGCCAGAGCTCCAGGAGCGCTGGGACACCGCTCTGGGACAGGGTGGGGTTGTTGGGGAGCTTCGGGTCGTGGTGGATCGTTAAACAAAAGGTGGAGGCAACAGAAAGCCTCCAACATCCCCAGAACTGAAGCCAAGGTGCCGAGGTGAGGGATCCAAGGGTGTGCTGGAAAAGGAAGGAATGTTCCAGGCCTTTCCCTCTTTCCCACTCACATCATCGCTTTGTATTCCTCCCCTTGGCTGTGATTCATTAAACGAATCCTGAAAGATGTGAGCGGTGTAAAACTGGGTATTTACAGATTTATCCCCCTTCAGCGCAGGCAAGAGGCCTCACCACAGAGTGACTCAGCCCCAGGCAGGTGAAATCATCTCTGAAATCATCTCCTCCATCCAGAGGGAAACTAAACTGATTTATCCATTTCCAGATGGATAAAACAGGGCGGGCTGAACCTCACCCCTCCTGTGGGGGTTGATCGTTCAAGGGAAATCCTCATTGTCTTAAGCAGGGAGTCTTGATTTGTGTCTGTGAGGCACCGAGATCAGCCAGGATGGGAAACCCTCGGAATATTCCGTGCTGGAATTAGCTTTTCCTGGAGATTTCTGCATTCAGGAGCCGCAGTCATTGTCAGGGAAGAACAGCCCGTGGGAGGAGAGATCCCCACTCGATGACAGCTCAGCTCCCAGCTCGTGTGACACGGGAGATTCCAGCCCCGCTGACTTTTCCCTCAGGCTGCACGAGTTAGATCCAAGTGGGAAAGGATTTTTCTGTTCTGGAGGCAAACCCAAGATTTTGTTTAAAAAAAAAATCCACAGAGGGAAGAATTCCTTCCCAATGTCCCACCTGACGCTGCCCTCTGGGAAGCCACTCCCTGTGTCCGTCCCTCCAGCCCTTCTCCCTCTCCGGCTCTCCCAGAGCCCCTCAGGCACTGGAAAGCCACAATTTGGTCACCCCAAAGCTCCCACGTGGTTGTTGACCCCGTAAATTGAATATTTGAGCTACAAAATTGCAACCCCTACGAACTTTTATATAGAAATTAAACAAAAAAGCGGAGGATGGGCAGAAAAAAATGTTATTGATCCTAATAGGATTTGGGTTTTCGGGATAAAATGAAATCAGAGCAAAAAATCTGCTTCAGACAGACAGAGAGCACAGGTGTAGCCCTAACTGAAAATTAATTTCAATTAATATGGATTTCCTGAAAGAATTCACAGCATGAATACAGCAATGCTTGTTAGAGGATGAGGCTTGTATATCTTCACATTTCCAGTTCATTAATTATGTTAATGACTTACCTAAACCCAGTCAAATTAGACATCTCAGGCATTTTCCTGTAAATACTTGTTATTTTTAACATTAAAAATAATACTAAATATTATTAATATTAAAAATTTAAAAGGGTTTATTGAGGCTTGAGGGGTTTTTTCTGTTTAAGTGGTTTTGGTTTGGGTTTTTTTCAATTGCCAATCAGGTTATTGATTGGATTATAAAAATATATGTAAAAATAACATGAGATTAAACGACTTGAGACAAGCAGGGTTCTGTACAGGTTGATGGAAACCCAAGGATAGGAATTTTTCCATGGCTCTTTCCTAAAGCTGAGGCAAACTGGGAAAGAATCCTCCAGAACAGGAGTTATTTTTGTACAAACACTCGGAGATGTGAATTTTGCAGTGTCAGAATTTCCAGGGAGGCCTTGGAATGCAACAACATCCAAACAAAAATTTTCCTCATATTTTCCACATGGAGCCAAAGCCGAAATAAAATCTACTGACAGAAGGAAGGGGATGCAGGCTGGCTGAAGGATTAGTCTCATTTTAATTGAATATCCACAGATTTTATGGAATAATACAAAGCAAAACTCGGGATACAGATGAACAGTCCGCTAGCACAAACCACCTAATTACAACCACTTCAGGAAATGACATTTCACACGTTTGTACAGCTGGGGTCGGGCTGGAAAGGAAAACAAAAATAAAACCAAACCCTGGGGTTGGGGTTTCTTGTCGTGGTGAGTCCTCAACTCCGCTTGACCAAAACGTGCTGCGCTTCTGGTGGCCAGGAAGGAAGGAAATACAAAAGAGAAAAATGTGCTTTTTGTGTTTCGAGCCAGTTTTTGTCCCTTTCAGCTGCTCCCAGGCCAATCCCAGCTCACTGCCACCAGCCCTTCCCTGACTCCTGGCTTTTGGAATCCCTAGACCTCTCAAATAGAGGATTTGTCACCTTTAAAACCTTTTCTGCACATCTGTGGAAGAAAAAAGAGATGGAAAAGTTGCCACGAGGGAAGCTCTAGATATCCACTCACATTTACACAGCACTGTACAGAAAAAAATGGGATTAATTATTCCACTGGAATCGACAGCAGCATCCCAGGTTTGATTCCTGTGCCTTCCTTGTGAGTCAGAATGAAAATTACTGGACAGTCCCAAATCTGGACGATTCTGTGTGAAAAAACCCAGAAAAGTTGGAGCTGTCTGGAGCTGAGGAGGGCCTGGGATAAATCCTCAAAGAGAGGGGAAGGAAATTCCTGCTCTGGAATCAACTGTACAGGAAGAGATTGGATTTTTCAGGCTGACGTGAATTGAAGTCCGGCCATTTAACACTCAATGAGTAAAACCACCAGGATTTCTGTGAATATGGGTGTAAAAGAACTTCCCAGGGATTCACCGGGAAGAAAAACTGCAGGAAAGGTCAAACCAGACCAGAAACTGCTCAGGATAATACAGGGAATTCATAAATCGAAATCTTGATCCTCCAGGGATGGTTTTCCTGGGCAGGACCGGGGCCTGGTGCACGCTGGGGACACTGAGCAGTGCAGCAGTATTGCTGAAGGGATGGAGTTTATTTCATTTTCTTCTTTAAACATATTTATATATTTATATATTCTGGTCAGAGTTCTGCTGTAAATGCACTTTTACCAGCAGCAGTGCAGGTTTCTCCCCATCCAACTGAGATTTGTCACTCCACCTTTGGGACATTTTTTGGGTGTTTCTGTCCAAGAATTTGTAGCTTTTTGTTTTGCAATCAACGTCTAAAACCACTGGTTGAAATAAGTTAATGAGAATTAATTTATCATTTCTCCTCCATGGGGCTGCAGGTTCTTCTCTGTGTTGAAAAGACATAAAAACATTATCCAGGCATCCATCCATCCATCCATCCATCCATCCATCCATCCATCCAGGAACATAAACTTTACACACTCATAAAACTCTGTGAAAAATTAAAATCTCGTGCACACCACTCGGAGTGCTCCATCAGAAAGTGCACTTTTTGAAACAAACAAACAAAAATAATAATAATTGGTACCGAGAAGTTAAAAATTGACTTTTGTGTGGAAACAACTGCCTGCCTTCGTCTCGTGAAGGGAACTTGGGAATCTGTCCTTTTCCCAGCTGAAATTCCCTTGCTCTGAAGGAGTTACTTGAAAAAATGTGAAGTTTCATTGTCAGATCTGCTCATTCTGGTTTTTTTTTCCTGGAAACGCAGACAGAGTGTTTCTGGAAAGGAATGAAACAACCAAAAAGCACATTCTGGTGTGGAGACTGCTGAGGATCCAGAGCCCCCACGTGGAAGGTGATTGGGATTCCTTATCTCCCACATCCGTGTTTTCCATGCCAGCAGTATTTTCCATGAGGTTGTGAACGTTTTCTGATGCACAAAACATTTCTGCAGTTGGATTTTTGACCCATCATTCCATGTTTTATCCACTTTATTCGTTATATAATTGCAAATTCCCTTGCAGTGCCCAGCTTGGGTCACGTTCTTGGTGGAAAGCTGATGATTTTTCTTTAAATCCACTAAAACAATCTCCAAAGGAAAAAAAAAGGAAAATCTACTTTCAGTATTCTCAGAGAATTCACAGACTGTGGGACCACGAGGAGCTTTGTGATTGTTTATAGTCAGAACTAAAATTGATTTAATCAGCAAAGTCCTTCCTTTGACTCTGAGGGCTGCTCAGTCCCTCTGGCAGCCCGAGGGCAACGGAAATTTGGGAATTCCTGGCTGCTGCTTCTGTCTCCAGACACAGAGCTGGGAGCTCAGGATGGCGGGGAGGTGTCACCCGGAATAAATCTGATCTCCAGGACACCCGGAGGGGCTGCTCTTCCCCTGAAGCACAGAATTCCTTGTAGAATCCCAGGATTGGGTTGGAAGGACCTTAAATCCCACCCAGTGCCACCCCTGCCATGGGCAGGGACCTTCCACAGTCCCAGGGTGCTCCAAGCCCCGTCCAGCCTGGCCTTGGAATATTTTGTCAATGATTGGTTTATGATGAGCTTGTTTGGTGCTTTTTTTCTTTAACATGCCAGTGGGAAATTGGGATTTTTTTCCATCTTCAGCCTCTGGGTTGGTGCTGTGGGTGCAATGCTCTGCTTTCCATGCAAAGGTGTGGGCAGGAAATCCATCCGTGGCTGCAGTGTGTGAGGAGAACGCCTCAAATGAGAGTGAAGGTTAAAAAGTACATTTGGTGCTTCCCTGGAGCATCTGGGGAAGGAAGGATCTCATCCAGAGTGGTTTTATTCACTGGAAGGAAGGAAAAAGCAGCTTGGTGTGTCCAGAGGAGCCATCCCCACCTTCAGGAAATATCTTGCTTTGCCAGAATTCTCCTTGAAGGGGTGAAATAGGCAGGGAATTCTTCATCTGCAGGTGTCTGTCAGGGGTTTTACCTGGTCATGGAATCCTGGAATGGTTTGGAGAGACCTTAAATCCCACCCAGTCCCACCCCTGCCATGGGCAGGGACACCTCCCACTGTCCCAGGCTGCTCCCAGCCCCAATGTCCAGCCTGGCCTTGGGCACTGCCAGGGATCCAGGGGCAGCCACAGCTGCTCTGGGCACCCTGAGGCCTTGCAAGCTGCCTCTGGTGAAATCAGGATTTTCCAAAGAATTTCGGCCAGACAGTTGTTCCTGGATTTCTTTCTTCCCCTCCTTTGCTCACAGAATCCTCACGAGTCCGAAATCCAAATTCCAGGAGTCGGTGTCACACCTGCATCTCTCGGCTCCAGAACCCAGCCCTGCAGTCTCCACGGGGATATTCCAGGCAGGAATGCTGATGGATGAGGCCCTGCCGAGGGAAACTTCCAGCACTTCAGCAGCTTGCAGGAGGTATCAGCAGCGAGTGATTGTCCAGAGTCGTGACATCGAGACGAAGACAAGGCGTGGAAAACTTCCCCGTCCGTAAGGCTCCTTCTAAACCCAGCCCCTTTGGTGTGTGTGCGTCGAGGAGAAGGTTCTGTGGAGGCTGCCATTCCACGTGGGACTCCTTCAGAGTGCCTCACGCTCCGGGATGGGACAAATCAGGAATAAACCATGGGACTTCCTCACGGGAATGGGTTGACGAGGAAGCGGCGACGACGGAAGCGAGGCGGCCACGGTGGCAGCGCTGCCGAGGCCGTGGGCTCTTGGTATCTCCAGGAAGAAACACACACTGGCTGTAAAAAGGAGGGAGAAGCTCTTTCCATTGCCTGTAGTCGTTACTCCCTGGGGTGGCAGCTTTTGGGATGTCCTGGAGGAACGTGGGGGGGAGCAGCTCAAAGCAAAAGGGCTCCGCGCTGGCCAGCAGCGAGTGAAGGGTTTATAATTTAAACCAAAAATAAATTCTCTGTCTGGGCTGAGGATTCATGGACTGGAGGATGCTCTTGACTTACTACAAGGATACACGGTGAATATTTGCACTGTGCCAATGCTCTCCACGGACCATTCCCGAAACACGCCGGAACCTGTTCTGAAAAGTGCTGTTCTTGCTTCGTTTTGTGGGGCTTTTTTGTTTCTTTGCTCATCATTCTTTTTTTTTTTTAAAGGAAAATGTTTCCCAAAAGGTTAAAGGACTTTGCACCTTGGAGACAGAGGAGGCAGGCCCCGGGATCTGCAGGACTTGGAATAAGGTGGTGGCGAGGTCTTGTACCCAAAGGTTGTTGAGGTGGGTGACTGCCAGGCTGCTCGTTCTCCTACTCTGGTCATCCGTGCTGCTTCCACTCAGGACATGCTGGGCAGGAACAGAGACACAGGAGTGATTTTCAGGAAGCCAACTGAGGTAAAAAAAAGTCATTATTGCCACTAGATCAACAGAAAGATGAGTGAATTTGGGTGAAATCGTTCACAAAATGTGTTGGGGGCACGGACAGTGCCGGTCACGGCTTTCATGGGCAGAGGGGACAATGCCTGCTGGGTGACACCAGGCTGGGGGATCCTGGGCCTAACCCAGGCTTGGCTTTCCTGTTCATGGATCACAAACGCTGTGGAATCTGTCACAGACACACAAAGAGCTCAAACCTGGTTTCCTGATCCTCTGCCGGGGGCACGGGCCTGCTGTGAAGAGAAGCGGCACAAAGTAAGGGAATCTCCACCACAGACCAACCCCCCTCTCTGCCCTGAGCTCCTGTTCATTCCTCAGAGCAATCCAGCCTCAGCCAGTGGATCTTTCCCTGCTGCCCCTCAGAGTCAGACAGAATAAGAAGAGAGGCTGTGTCACTCTGACCAGGGCCAAAACCAGGCCAGATTATCCTGGTGAAGGATTTTGTTTTCCAAACCCCTCCAAAATTTTCCTATTCTGAAGTTCCAGCCTTTACCAGCCCCGGAACACTCTGGGAATGTCCTGTTGGATCCCAGGGGTGCTACCAAGCCATGGGGTTGTTCTCACCCCCAAAGACTGTCCAAAGGAAGGATGAATCAAAGAGTCGTTACCTTTCCCTCTCAGCCATGTCTTGTTTCTCCTCTGCCCTGTAAACACAAATCCCATGGAAATCCATCCCCCAGTGGGAAGGAGGGAGACTCCAGTGCCCTCCTGGGGTGATGGGTGGGCCTTGGAGAGGAGCCACTCTCCATCCCATCCCTCCCCAAATTAATCTTACCTTTCTTTTCTGGCCTTGATCCTCTCTTCTTCATATCTGCAACAGAGAGGAAACGTTCTTTGAGTGCTGCTGCTCACTTTTAGTCACATTTAGTGTTTGCTCTGAGGGTGACAGCAGCTCCAAGCTGCCACAGTCTGAGGCTCTCCCTTGGGTAAAACCAGGCTTGCTCCAGGCTCTGCCTCCCCAGTGCCTGGATTTGGACTCAACCCCTCGCGGGGAGTCCGTGCTGCCCCTCCCCAGAGCCGCCCGTGCCCCAGGGTGCTGCTGACACTCACTGCAGGACGCAGTCTGGGATCTGCACGTGCTCCATGGGGATGAGTTGCTCCAGCTCCTCCAGGCTGTGGACATACTGGATCTTATTGATAAACTTCACACTGGCAGAGAGAGAGAGAGAGAAGCAGTGCCACCCCTGTGGCTCCTAAAAACACCTCTGGAGGTGTCACTGGAAGTATCAGAGAGGTGTGGGACAAATGGCAGCTTCACCTTGGTCACCCCCGGTTAAGGGTGAGCTTAAAATCTGATTTGTGAGATTAAACCCCAGGGAGTGGCCGGAGCTGTGCCAGAGGATTTGGGATGGAGGTCAGGGAAAGGTTCTTCCCCCAGAGGGTGCTGGGCACTGCCAGCAACCATTCCCAACCCTGCCAGGAGCATTTGGACAACACTCCCAGGGATGCCCAGGGTGGGGTTGTTGGGGTGTCTGCGCAGGGCCAAGGGTTGCACTGGATGATCCTCCCCACTCAGAATATTCCAGGACTCTGTGATTCCAAACTTCCACTCCAAACCCCGCTGAGTTTGGGGCCGTTCTGCTCACCTGATGAAGGGTCTGGATATGGCCAGCACGGTCCGGATGAACCACGACGGGTGCACGATGATCAGGGCCTTGAGGTTCTTCCGCAGCCTGGAGAGAAGTCAGGGGACAGAGTGTCACGTTCCAAGGACATTTCCCAAACTCCCCTGTCCTGTGCTGGGCTCTAACAGGTGTTTTTGGCTGCCCAGCCTCTGGTGTGCCCAGAAAATCCCTCAGGAAGCTCGTCCAGGCTCAGCAGCCTGTGGGAGCGCTGCTCTGCTCAGCTCTCTGGAAATGTCTCTATAAACCAATTGCTGACAAAATATTCCAAGGCCGGGTTGGACAGGGCTTGGAGCAACCTGGGATGGTGGGAGGTGTCCCTGCCCATGGCAGGGACGTGGAATGAGAGGATTTTTGAGGTCCCTCCCAACCCAAACCATTCTGGCACCTGGTTGGTCTAAGGAATGTGGGATTGGGGCAGACTCATTGCTGTTGAAGAGCAGGAGTTGTGCATCTGATTTTCCTTCGAATTCTAGGATGGGAAAAGGCCTGGGAAGGATGCAGAGGCCCCACCACCAGCATTCTCACCTTCTGTCAATCATCTGGTAGCATTTCTTCAGCCAGCCCAGGCCTGGCATCCTCCTGCGGGGCGTGGCCCCGTTCAGGTACACGATCATGTAGTCCTCGGCCACCAGCAGCTCCAGGCTGCTGATCACGTACCTGGCGGGGGGGTGACCAAAAGGGACCAAAATCAGACTCAAAAAACATCCTTTAGATTTCTTCAAGTGCCTGTGGGTCACCCTGAAACACCTCCAGCCCCTTTCTTTGAAGGTCTCGGAAGAGGTTTGGTCTCCCGGGGTGTCCCTTGGGGATCACCAGCTGAGATTCCCGGTGCCGTGAGCACAGGGAAGCTGTTGCATCGTTTCCCTCATGCTCCTGTCCCTCCCAGAGCTCTCCAGGCACTCACAGGAAGAGGTTTTCCATGATGTAGTGATAATCAGCCAGGTTGCTGTCCGGGAGGTAGCAGGCAGCAAAGACGATGATGGCGTTGAGACCTTCTCCGTAGTACCCTGGGCAAAGAAACACAGGGGACACTTTCCAGGGAAAGCTGTCAGAGCTGAGGGGAAAACAGCAGCGAAATTTGGTCCTGGGCTGGTTTTTGTGTCTCTGCTCAGCTCCAGGTGAGTGTTTGGCCCCCTTCAGACCTTCTTTGCTATGAGATTTTCCCCTGGTTTTGGCTGCAATGCAGATTTGGGGTTTGGGGAAGGAATTTGGGGGTTTCAAAGCTGAGCTGTTCCTTGGCTTTGCTTGGATTTTGGGAATAGCTCTGACTGTGGATGTGTGGGGCCCTGGAGCAGCTCAAGGACTGGTGTAGTCCCTCCAGATGTTAATTCAAACCTCACTACAATCACTGAATATTTTTAGCACTTTTGTCCTTCTCTGCCACGCAGAGGCACCAAACAAACTGATTTTTTTTCCCCCTAAACAGATTTTTCCCCTAAACACCATCCTTGGCACCCCCTCCAGCCTGACCCAGAGGGACCCAAAGCAGTGCAGGGAGCCAGGCTGTGGCCTGCCTGCGCTCACCTCCGTGTGTCACCACTCTCATGTAGGGTTTGATCATCTGGAGGTCGATGCGGTGCTCCTGCTCCCCGATGATGACGGTTCTCCAGAGGCGGCCGTTGGTGGCACTGCCATCCTCGGTGCCCCCGTCCCCAAACAGGTCTGCGCTGTCCCCGGGCATGTTCTTGGCTGTGGCCACGGGGGTGTCATCTGGGAAAGGGACAAACGGTTCTGCCTTGAAGGGAACGTGGGAAGAGCTTTGGTAACCCCAGGGATGATGCTCTGACCACGTTTCACCTCCAGCCTTGATCTGTGCAAATTTGTGGGTTTTAGTCTTGCTCCATTGCCCAAATATGGTAGAAATAACCTTAAAATCTCCCTCTGCTTATCAATCCTCAGCTGCTGCTGATGAATTGTGTCAAAAATCTTCAAAATGAGGCTAAAAACCACCCCAACCCCTGCAAACGTTCACCCAGAACCAGCCTTTTACCTTCCCATTCCAGTTCGTTCCCATTCCCCAGGAATTCGAGGGAATCTGTCTCATCAGGGGTTTCGATATCATCCACGTTAATGTCCAGGTCATCTGGTGTGTCCAGGAAGTCGTCAGAGAGGATGGAGCCCTCGCTCTGGTCCAGGGAAATGTTGATTTCAGGTGCAACGAGTGTCTTCCGCTTCCGATGCGCCCCGTTAAAGTTTAAAGTGTTGGGGGGAGCTGGAGTTAAAAGGAAAACAACTGAGAGGGCGCCCTGGGCCCGGGTCCGTAGTGCAAGACATCATCCTGGATATTCCACCATGGAATATGGATATGGAACCCTCAGGGTGGTGGATCGGGGACTGGGAGGCACTGGGATGGAAGTGCCCACACTCCTGAGATCCCAGTGTCCTCCCCCAGCTTCTCGGGAAAGATGAACAGATCCCAATCCCTGCTGGTTTCCTCTCCCACATGAGAATTTTTTTTGTGGAGGATCCAAGGCTTCCTCCCTGCCTGCAAGCTGCCTCTCCCTTGGCCTTGGTGTCCTCTGGGCTCTGGGCAAGGCAGGTTGGTACTTACAGGACGTGGTCTCGTCTTCCGTGGGGCTGCCCAGCGACTCCATCCCCGTCTCTTCTGGGAGAGGTCTGCAGGACATGAGGGAAAACCACAGGAGAGAGCAGGGCATGTTTAGGAGAAAGTCATTCCAAGAGATGGACCTGGGATGTGTCCTGTCCCCTGGAACTGTCTGGGTTTGACACTTCCTGCCCAAACCCCACCAACTCTACAAGTTCGCGTTGCCAGATCTCTGTTTAAGACAGACGCCTCCTTCCTGGCAGCTCCCCCTGCCCAGGGAAGAGCTCATTCCTCCAGCTGTGGGATCCTGCTGCTGGGACAGCCCCGGGATGGAACGGGGAGAAATCCGGGAGTCTGAAGGATGAGGCTGGGCCTGTGCCGAGGTCGCTGTCCAGCAGCCTGGTGGCCCAGCGACACAGGAAGGGAGGGGACAACGGGGACAGGATCCAGCCCTGCTCCTCTTCCTGCTGCCATGGCACCGGGGCCACCAGCCAAATTAAAGCCTATAAATATGTAGATTAAGGGATAATCCTCTGCTGCTGGCCATTGGATATTTATGAGAGCTGAGGGCCTGATCAAAGGCCCCCGGACCCCGGGGGCTGCCCGGACACTCCGGAGCAGTCGGAAAAACCCCTCTGCCCCCTCCAGCTCCTCCCGCTGCTGTCCCCAGCCAGGCCTGGCTGTTGTTTACCCGCCCGGGGGCTGGCGCCGGGCACGGTTCGGTGACACAGCAGCAAAATGGGGAGCGGAGGGGGGGCAGCAGCTGCCGAGTACGTGCTGCACCCGCAGCTGCTCCCCCGTGCCGGGATTCAGCTGAGGACAGCATCCGCCAGCCAGAGGTGAAGGAAAAGCCTTCCTTACCTTCCCAAAGGCTGCTCCAGTCACCGCCTCCCGCGGAAATCCTCCTTCCCGAACGCGCTCAGCCCCGGATGCCAAATCCGGGGGGCGCAGCACTTTCCCCGAGGGTCGGGGGGCCCCGCTTTGCTCCGCTCCGGTCCCCGCTGCCCCGTGCCAGCCCCTTCCGCGGGGTCCGGGCGGTCGCTGCTCGCAGGGATGGGGCGGGCACGCCGGGATGCAGGGACGGATGCAGGGACGGATGCAGGGATGGATGCAGGGATGCAGGAGTGAGCATGCTCCCGCTCCGCGCCGCCCGCGCCTCGGCTACGGCATCCCCGCCCCGGGCCGGCCGAGCCGGGCTGGAGACCGGCCCCGGGAGCGGCGGCAGCGCGGACCCGCCCGCTCCGCTCCCCCGGCTCCTCCTCGGCCGGGCTCGGCTTCCCAGGGAGGAGGAAATGCTGGGAATGTCGCCCCGTGTCCCCAGTGAGCGGCTGGGTTCTGTTTTCCCGGCCCAGATCTCTGTCTGGGATGTGGCTTTTCCCTTTTTTTTTTTTTTTTTTTTTTTTTTTTTTTTCATTTCTTTTCGGGGCAAGATTGGCTGATCGCAGCCAGGCAAAAATAGCTCTGCAGCAAATCAGCTGCTGGAGAGCTGCTGTCCCACATGCAGCAGCTTCTGCCCTATTATTCCAGCGCTTCCAGCGGGGAAGCGGCTGGAAAAGGACAATTTATTTATTTTTATTGCGACTAGAACCCAGCTGGCTTCCCCTCGTTTGCCCGGGGGCTGTTTGGGCTCTGTCTCGAATCATTCCTGATTGAATCCCTCTGGAGGAGGCTGGGGAGCTCATCCCGAGGGCTCCGGCCTCATCCCAGCCCCGCTCACATCCCTTTGCCTCTCCCCGGCTTTTCATTTCATTTCCAAGGAGTTTTCCTGGGTTTGGCGGTGCTGAGGCCTTTCCAGGAGAAATTTCCTTGCAAGGCTTGGCCGTGGCTGGGGGAAGTTTGCTGCTGGCATGGGCAGGGTGGGACAGAGCTCCCGGGGGATGCTTGGGTTGGTGCCGAGGTGTCCTGGAGCCAGACCAGCTTTATCCCAGATTTTCTAGGGAGCTCTGGGACAACGTTTTCCTTTCTACACCTCGATTTCCTTCCTCTATTGCCTGAGCAGCCTGGTCTGCTGGAAGGAGTCCCCACCCTTGGAAGGGAGATGAGCTTTAAGGTCACTTTCAACCCGAACCATTCCATGATTCCCATCCATCCATCCATCCATCCATCCCTTTCTTTTCCACACTTCCCTCTCCTTTCACTCCATTAAAAGCCAGGGGCAAGCCTGAGGCTGGCACAGATCCAGCAGCTCTGCTCTCAGAGGGAAATAAAATCCACCCTGGGAACGCCGGGGCTGGCTGAGCCCCTTGGGAGGCAGCGGGAGGACAAGCGGGGTCCTGTGGGATGGAGCACAGAGGGGCTCACACGGGGACGCAGCTGGAGCCAGGATGAACAGAGCCAGGCTCATCCCAGCAGAACAGGAGCCCCTTTCTCCGTGTCTGGGAATACTGGGGCTCTGTGGGCTGCAGCTGGGGCGGGCTGGGCCAGCCCTGAAAGCCCCCGGGCACCTGCAGCCGCAGCAGGGGCTGGGCCTGGCCGCGCTCCGGGTGCCCAGCGGGATTCGGAGCTGGATCCTGGAATTGTCAGCGTTGGAAGGGACCTGTGGACATCCCCCGGTCCAAGCCCACTGCCCGGGCAGGGCCACCTGGAGCAGGTGACACAGGAATGCGTCCAGGTGGGTTTGGAATGTCTCTGGAGAGGGAGAATCCACACCCTCCCCGGGCAGCCTGGATGTGGGAATGGGACTGGGCTCAGGGAATTCAGAGCATGGAGCTCACGGGGATTGGTTTTGGCACTTCTGTGCAGCTGCTGAAGTGGCTCTGAAGGTGGAAGGTGCCACTTTGGCACCTCCTGTCACCCACACACCTCATTTCCCACAGCTGGCACCCATTCGGATCCATTGCATCCCAATGGCTCCGCTTCCGGGGGCAAATTCCTGGCACAGCAGCACTGCTCTGTTTGGGAAGACACGGCTTGATTCAGAGGCTGGGAAGGAGTCCATAAATCCACAGATCCGCTCCCATATGCACCCATCCCTTTATGTATCCCTGTATCCATCCTAAGCTCCCAGTGCTCCACACCCAGCTCCTTTCCCTCCTTCCCCTGCTCACACAGGGCTGCCAAAAGCATCCCAAAATTTTTGATGCACTCAGAGCAGCTCCAAGACTTCTGAATTCCTGTGGGAGTTCAGGCTCCTGTTGCCCCTGGGGCTGTGGGAAGGACCCTCCCACTCCTTGCCCTGATGGTTTCTCACAGGAAAAAATGAAATTCTCCTGCTTTTGTTTTTCGGGGAACACACCTGGGGAAGTCCTCGTCTTGCCATTCTTCCTTCACATCCACGTTTTCCATCCGCAGCGTGGCCTCCGTGGTTCCCATGGCTCTCAGTGAGGGGCTGGAGCCAGCAGATCCCTCCAGGAAGGGCTCAGGCTGCAAAGGAGAGGCAGAGAGGTTGGCATGGAGCATCCCGAGCTGGGAGCAGCTACACTCCATGGAAAAGCAGTGGGAGAGCTGCTTGTGCAGAAAAAAGCAGCAAAACTCGGGATTTTGGGGCTCCTTGGCACATTTTGGACCAGAAGGAGGAGGTGAGGTTGGCCCCAGGTCAAAGCTGTGGGTCTGTTCGGATCCCAGCTCATCTCCCTGGGGAGCAGCACTGACACCCCCACATCCTTCCCTTCTTGCTTCTCTTGCAATCCCAATCTCCTCAAAAATCCCCCTCTGCTGAGGGGAACGAGATGGGGCTGAGAGGGGACAGCTGGGCCAGCTCCTCCCACACTGCCCTGGGAGATTCCCAGATCCCACATTTCTGGATTGGATGGGAGTTACCAGCTCTGGATCCAAACCAGACTCCAAAAACCTGGAGCAGCTCAGCTGGGGGCAGCCTGGGGGTGCGTTCCCAGTCTGGCCTTTCTCCTGCACTGGTGGGAACAGGTTCAGATCCAGCAATCCTGGATTTCACCCTCACTGAACCCCGGGGCCCTTAGAACCCCACACATGGCGGGGTTTTGCTTCACTGGAAGGTTCCTGCTGCCAGACAGAGAAATTCAAACCTCTGTGCCCAATTCCTTGGGCCTGCAGCTCCCAACAAAGCCTGGCCCAGGACTCAGGATCAGTCCTGGCTGCTCAGGGGGAGCAGACCCCCCATTCCCAGCTGGATCCTGCCCCGAGGGAGCAGGGTCGGATCCCATCTGCTCTGGAACATCCTCAGGTGGAATCAGCTCCTGTGCTGGGCCCAGCATCAACCACTGCAGGGTGGGCTGGAACGTTCCCCTGAGCTCTGCCTTCCCACTGGGATTATTCCAGGCACTGGCTGGGTAGGTGGGAATGTATTTTTTTAGGATGAGGGTTCCGGGGTGATTCCTGGGGCTGCTCTGTCTGTCCCCAGCGCAGGAGATCAGCACTGAGCAGTCTGACCATGGCTGTGCAGCTCTTCCCAGGCCTTCTCCTGCTTCCTTTGGAGGCTGGGCATGATCTGGGGAGATGAATCCGGGTGTATTTGCTTTAAAGGGATGAACCTGTGTAGAGGCCCCAGTGAATCCAGCATCCCTCTGTATTGCGGGCGCTGGGATCAGCAGAGCTGGCTGCCAGCACTGCAGGGCTCTCTCCCTGCTGTCATTCCCACTATTGTCATTCCCGGATTGTCCCAGCCCCACCTGGCTCAGCGAGCCCGCGGCCACGTCTGTCTCCGCTCCTGCCTTCCCTGCACCAGACACCTCCAGGCTCTGGAAAATCCCACCTTTCCCCCGCTGCCCGCCTCTGGCAGCTGCTCCCTGCCAGCCCCGGAGGCATCATGGAGGGAGGAAGGAAAGGAGAAGACAGCCGAGCAAATCCCGGCTGGATGCTCCCGGCGCCCAGTCTCGCCCAGCCGGGGCCGTACTCACCGCTGCCGGTGCTCAGCGAGGAACAAAGGCGATCCTGCCTCTATCCCAGCTCGGCATTCCTCCTCCCGATGGATTCAGGTGCAGCCCCTGGATCCGGCTGCGGATGGAGGAGCGTGGGGATGCATCTAGGTCGGCCTTCCCCGCAGCAGCCGCTGCTCCGCGATGTGCTCGGGCACGGCGATGGATTGAGGGCAGTTATTTGTGTTCCTCCACGGCCGCCGCTTCCTCGGCCGCCTCCCTCCCTCCCCTCCAAGGTATTTTATTATGATTTTCCGCCCGCAGCTGGCGAAGCCTCCNGTGGCTCTGCCCCACAGGAGGGGGGAGCTGGGGAGGGTCGGGATCTGCTCACAGGACAAGAGGGAACGGCCTCAAGCTGTGCCAGGGCAGGGTCAGGTTGGATTTTGGGAAAAAAAGTCTTCGCCAAAAGGTTGTGTTCAATAATTCACAGAAATTATCCTATGGAGCCAGGCTGGGAGAGCTGGGGGTGCTCACAGGGAATGTGCCAGAGGGCAGGGATGGGTGGGATATTGGGAAGGGATTCCTCCCTGTGAGGGTGGGCAGGCCCTGGCACAGGGTGCCCAGAGCAGCTGTGGCTGCCCCGGGATCCCTGGCAGTGCCCAAGGCCAGGCTGGACATTGGGGCTTGGAGCAGCCTGGGACAGTGGGAGGTGTCCCTGCCAGGGCAGGGGTGGGACTGGATGGGATTTAAGGCCCTTTCCAACCCAATCCAGTCTGAGATTCTCTCTTGGAAGCTGACAGAAGATCCAGGGGACAGGAGACACCAGGAATTCTCTAACACTTGATGACTCCAAGGCGAATTGTCCAAGCCCGCAGCATCCTCTCTGGCTCTGGTGAATGTTTCCCCTTTCCCCTACATTTTCACATGGAAAATGTTCTTCTCCCGTTTCCCGAGGCAATCCAAGCCCGGCAGCGCACGGACGCAGCCGCCTGGATGCGGCAGCCTGTGAATGCCATCTGCTGGCTGCTGGCCCGGAGCAGGTGCCGCTCCCTGGCCGAGCTCCCTCCGATCCCGCAGGAATTTCATTGAGCACACACCGCGTTAGCCCAGCTCCTTCTGCCGGGAAAATGTTCTTTTTGGGACTCCATTTTCCTCAGGGATGCTGGGGTGTCCCCAGCTGCGCTGAGGAGCTTTTCCAGCACGGCCGTTCTGGGAATTCTGTGCTGAGCCCAACTCCTGCCGGTCCGGAGCGGGCAATGCCGGGCACGGGAATGGCCGGTGCAGGACCGGATCCTTCCTGGTGCCGGCTGTTTCCCCAAGCAGATTTTTTCCCCTTCTCCAGTCTCTCTCCCTTCCCCACATGCACTTTCCCCTGGAATGACGTTTTTGTGCTACCTGAGAGCGCGTTCTTCCTCCGTGAGAGCCAAAAACTCCCGTGAAGGGGAGGAAAGAACAGAACAACTCATTGGAAAGGCACCGCCCATCATGGGAGCATCCTCCTTTTATTTCCCTGGATTTGCTGCTCCTTTTTGGGCAGTGCTGATCGCGACACTCTACAGCCCCTAAATCCCTTCTCTGCCTGTAGAAACCCGGGATATCCCCGGCTCTTTGAGCGGCTCCGGAGCGGCGGCTCCATCCCGATCCCGGCTCCCTCCCCGCCCCGGCTCCCTCCCGGGCCCGNCTCCATCCCGGTCCCGCCTCCATCCCGATCCCGGCTCCATCCCGGTCCCGGCTCCATCCCGGTCCCGGTTCCATCCCGGTCCCGGCTCCATCCCGGTCCCGGCTCCATCCCGATCCCGGCTCCATCCCGGTCCCGGGTCCATCCCGGTCCCGGCTCCATCCCGGTCCCGGCTCCATCCCGATCCCGGCTCCATCCCGATCCCGGCTCCATCCCGGTCCCGGCTCCATCCCGGTCCCGGCTCCATCCCGGTCCCGGCTGCGGGCGATGCGCGGCGCGGGCTGCAGAGGTCCCCGCGCACCAGGAGATGGATGCAGGAAAAAAAATTCCCGCGGGATTTCTCCAAGGGAAAAGCAGGAATGGTGAGTTAACTCCCAGCCTGAGTCTGCTGCTCCTTAAAGACGGGCTCTGATGGTGTTTCCAAAAGCCGATATCACAGAATTCCAGACTGGATTGGGTCGGGAGGGACATTAAGGAACATCCAGTCCCACCCCTGCCATGGGCCCGGACACCTCCCACTGTCCCAGGCTGCTCCCAGCCCCAATGTCCAGCCTGGCCTTGGGCACTGCCAGGGATCCAGGGGCAGCCACAGCTGCTCTGGGAATTCCATCCCAGCCCCTCACAACTCTCCCAACCAGGAATTCCTTCCCAATATCCCATCCAGCCCTGCCCTCTGGCAGTGAGAAGCCATTCCCTGTGTCCTGTCCCTCCGCCCCTTGTCCCCAGTCCCTCTCCAGCTCTCCTGGAGCCCCTTTAGGCTCTGGAATGTTCTCGTTGACCCTCACGACATTGCCTTGGGCTCCCTCCTCCAGGTTCTCCAGGTCAGGAGCGGATTCTCTCCAAGGATGGAGGTCCCACAACTGCCCTGCTCCATCTGTGCCAGCATTTGGCCACGCTTAAGTTTAAAAAAAAAGAAAATATAAAATTTCTCCTCTGTTTAAAAGGAATTTCTGGGTCTCAACTCATGCCCTGGTCTCTTGTCCACTCACTGGGCACCACCGGGAAGGGTCTGGCTCCAATAACTGGAAGCTTGGCCGGCTGGAATGAAGATGGAACATTTGTTGGAGGGAAAATAAAAGTTATTTTGGATCCTTTGAAATTATTTACAACTCGAACCAAAAAAAAAAAAAAAAAAAAAAAAAAAAAAAAAGGGTATTTTGAGGATGAAAAGCTGTGGCTTTGTTTGAGATATGCTTGAAATTAAACGCTTTGCCTTTTATTGAGCTGTGGCATTTCCCAGTTGAAATCTGCCTGCCTTTAATTAAAAAAAGCAGGGGACCACAAGAGCCTTCAAAGATGCATTTGCAAACCCAGAAATGTTTTGTTTTGGGGAGAACAAGATGTTTTCATTGACGCCACTTAAGGGAAAAAAAAAACCAACCCTGGTTTGCTGGGACAAATGGGAAGGTTTCACTCTGGGTTGACCTAAAGAGGAAAAATCTTGTTTTTCCTAATTTTTTAATTGAATCTCTAAAGGCCAGAGCAGCTGTTTGCACAGTCCAGGCTTTGAGAAATCCCCACAAGTGTCCAAGGCCGGGTTGGATGGGGTTTGGAGCAAGCTGGGACTGTGGAGGAGCAGAGCCACGGCCACCTCCCACAGGAACCATCCTGGAGTTTCTGCACCAGGGACGACGTTTTGGGGCTGAAAATTGACTCTGGAGAGAGGAAGCAGCGGGTGGGGGTTACCCGACCCCCCCATCTTAGGTTTGAAGCCTCAGATCAGGCCCCCAAAAGCATCTGGGAGAGATTATGGCCCTGACCTGGGGCTGCTGTTTATTCCAAATGAAGCCACTCGTGATAAGGGGGCACCAGGCCTGACCTGCTGCCGGCGCTTGTTTACATCTCACCAGGAGCAGAACCTCACCCCCACCCTGTGCTCAGCAGCAAATCCTCCCTGCCCCGGCCTCTCTGACTTCCCTGGGCACGGGAACACACGGAGAGGTGGAAACAGAGCTGTCCAGGGACCTTTTTTGGGTGTTTTGGCTGGCCTGGGGCCGGCCCTGGCTCGGGGTGGGGATTGTTCGGTGCCGAGGTCGCCGCGGTGAGAAGGATCCCGGTCCTCGGCTGCTGCTGCACCTGCTGGGGGTGTCGGTGCAGGATGCGGGTTCTGGAGGTTCCTGGTGTTGGCAGCTTCTCTGGGATGTGTCCAGCTCCTGCGGCCTTTGCTCCGTTCCCAGCTCCTGGAGGCCGGGGCAGATGTCCAGAGGGTGAGGGGTGGATGCGATCCCACCCGGGCTCCCAGGGAATGCTCCAGGGCTGAGGGAACAACGTCCGTGGGCAGTGCTGGATCTTGTCCCCGGATCTGCTAAAGGAGCCTGGGGCTGCTGAGGCTGATGCGGGTCCAGAGGAGACCCGGCAAGGTGAGAGCAGCGTGATGAATCCTGCTCCCAGCTCCTGCCCCGAGCGGGGCATCCCTGCCTTTGGGATTCCCAGGCTGCTGACAGGTGGCACAGGCGGCCCCCGTGCCCTTGACGTTGATGTGGGAAGGGTTAATTAGGGCTCTGCTCTGCCTCCCTGCTCCCTGATTAATTCCAGCCAGGTGTCCACGGTTCAGGTCTTAAAACAACAACTGCTCCAGAGTCTGGGAACACTTAGTCAGGCCTCGCTCTGCAATCCCAAGTATGGATAAATATTTGCACCTCCGTGGCTCTCAGACACCTTGGAGATATGAAGGCGATTGCTGGGGGAGTTCTTTCCAAGGGAAAAGATGGATTTCCTGGGGAGCAGTGGTGCTCCAGCAGCAGGCAGGGCTCGTGGGCTCCTTCTGCAGCTCTTCCTGGGTGGTCCTGGGGAAGATCCCGGGGTTCTGGGGGCTGGAAGGGAGGGTGTCATCCCACAGCACCTCCCGGGGAATCCAAACACGGCCCCACTGATGTTTGGCCTCACAGCTCCGGGGCCGTGGCTGCCCCCAGTGATGGATTTCCATGGGAGAATGAGGAGGAGAAATGCAGAATCCAGGGAATGTGCACAGCCCCTTTCCTGGGATACCCTGAGGAAAGGCTCAGCCACCCCAGAGAATCCGTGTGGTTCTGTGAGCTCCTGTTTCCACCTCGGTGTGGTTTGAGGGCTCTCAGGTTCTCTCTTTCCCTAAAATCCTCCTGTGGTTTCCAGCTCTGACTTTCACCCCCGTGAGGGAATTTCTGGCTTTCAGCAGCGTGTGAGGAGGGCCAGGATGACAGAAAAGTTGTGTTTGCTTTGTGACCAGAGCAATCCGGGCTTTCCAGGCCTCCTTCACGCCTGGGAACTCCAAGGAAATCAGTTACCTGCTCTTCTACACCTTTTATCATAGAACCAGGTTGGAAAAGACCTCTAAGATCATCCAGCCCAACAATCCAATGGCCCTGCTGGTGCTCCTCTGATAAATTTTTATTTTTTTAATATTTTAGGGGGGGTTTTTTTGTGTGTTTGGGTCTGAAAATCTCACAGGGACCTGCAGACCTGGCCCTCATCCCGCTCTGGCCAGCGATGGCAAAATTAAAACACCCCGGGGGCTGTGATTGACGGGATTCAGGGATATCTGGGCTGCAGAATCCTAATTGTTTGGGCAAATAAAGAGCCTCACAAGAGGGCTCTTCCCTCCAAAGTTGTTCTGCCCCTCTGGGGAGTCTGTGCTGTATTAAAACTCCCGTAATAACTTCACAGGCGTTTCCACATTCAAGTGATCCTAATAATGCTCATAAAGCACACTCCAGAGTGAAGTATTTATGAATTATTTGACTTAAAGTAGGGGGGAAAATAAAAAAAATTAAAAAAAAAAAAAAGAAGAAGAAGAAAAGACCTGGGCTGAATTAATAGCTCTGGGAGAACCATAAACTGAGAGGAATCGAGTTGCAGAGGGGAATTTTGTGTGTGCAATAAAAGGAACGTTTATGGCTCCGCTGCCTAAATTTGGTTTGGATGTTTTTGAAGCGAAGGGCTTTGAAATAACTTATAATTTTTCTCCTTTCATTTTTATATTGCCTGGAAGAGAAACACCAGGCACGGCTGTGTTAGGCACGGAGCGAGGAACCAGGTGGGAGCGCCGGGAATTCGGCGGCGTGGCCTGGGAGAGGGTCTGGAGCAGGTGAGGAGGGAGAGGAGGGAGAGTTGGGAGGGCAGGAGGAAGCTCCGGGGCCCACGGGAGATGCTCAGCCCTGGGCTGGCTCCCTCAGAGCCCACCCCGGGGCTTGGTGGCCACGCGGCTCCCATTCCCGGCAATAAACAGTCGGGATCCCAAATCCCTGCTGAGGGATCGGCGCGTCCGGAGGCGTTTCTGGAAGCTGTTCACACCCTGCAGGAAGGCACAGGCCCGGGGGGTTTGTCTGCCCTCCTTTCCCAGCCTGCGGGGATGCTTTTCCAGGGAGATGAAGGGGAGGGAGCCGGGACACCTGAGGCAGGCTGGGTTCATCCCGGATCCCAAAGAAGGCAAAGGATTGGAAAGACTCTGCCCTTGGAAAGACTCTGCCCTTGGAAAGACTCTGCCCTCTGTCCCAGCAAACTGGGACACGACTTCCACCACACCCCTCAAAACTGCTCACAAGCGACAGGGAAGAATTCCCACCCCTGAGGAAGAGGGGAGGGAGCATGGAGCTGGTTTAGGATGTGGCTCCCAGGATGTCAGGGATGATCGGTGCAGCCACTGCTGCACCTTCCCCGAGTCCCTGCAGCTGGGGAGGGCCTGGATCTGCCGGGAAACAGGGCTGATTCAGGCAGCAGGAATGCAGACACCATCCCTCCTTGTTTTGGGGTTTTTTTTTGCTCCTTTCCTACATACCAGGATCAGGCAGAGCGACCCGAAGAGAAGCCCCAGCTCGTAAATCCTCGCTGCTGCCAGGACCCGCAGGGGTTTCTTCCCTCTGTCAAACCCAGCCGTCAGATCCCTCCCAACACGTTTTTAATGGGGAAACTGAAGGCTCAAACGTTCCCTCTGGGACATCTGCTCACAGGGAGACTCTGGCTCCCATTCCTGGCCCGGATTCTCCCGCCTGGAAGCGCTCAGGGCTGGGGTGGCTGCTGGCTTGTGGCACCCACACAGAGCGAGCCCGTGGCTCCCTCAGGGCTGGGGCTGGGGCTGGGATGTGGCCCCGTCCCCAAGGAAGTGTCACAGGTAGGAAGTGAGTAAGAGCTGAGGGGAATCCATGGGAATTCCCAGGAAAGCACTGGGATAAATCAGCTGGGGGTGGAGGCACGTTGGTCTCTTTGCTTTGAAATTTTCAGGTTACAGATCTGGCACCCAGTGTGGCTATTCCTGCAGGATTCCCAGGAATGTCCTTGCTGGAGACAAGGACAAGAGCATCACCATCATCATCATCATCATCATCATGGAATCTCCTGAGCTGGAAGGGATCCAGAGGGACCCACAGGGATTCACGTGGCTCTTCACATTTAGCAGGAGAGGGGACACTCAGTCACAGGCTGGACTTGATCTTGCAGGTCTTTTCCATCCCTAACGATCCCAAGATTCTGTGATTTTCCATCCTCACTGGGCTCTGGTTCCAGGAAACAGATTGAACACGGAACAGATGAAACCTCGCACTGAAGATGTGAAGTTGGGGTAACACAAAGCTGGACCCCCTGGCCTGGGATCCTCCATGGCTTCATTAATGAGAGGAACTAAAAAATTAACACCGGGCAAGTTGATTTCTCATGGCTGCTGCTGGATGAAGTTCAGCTTGGGGGACTTTTTAACCTTAAACCAGACATTTTCAGGTCTGGGTTAAATTACGCCTCCACAGGCTGTCATTAGAGAATAAAAGGAGCAGGTAATTTTAACATTTTTGAACAATTGCCCAGATTAAATTTTTTAAAGAAGAAACCTCTGTGAGCATTCATGGACACAGAGAGGAAACCGGGGCTGGAATGCTTTGATTTATGAGTGGGGCTGGGGATGCCCGGGAAGGAGCAGGTCCTTGGACAGCGGCCACATGAGCGAGGGAGGCTTGAAAGCCCTGCCGAAATCTTTGTGGTCAGAGGGTTTCTCTGCTGCTCTGATCCCTCTCTGATTATCAAACAGAGCCCAAATTCCTTCCCGATGACACGGCAAGGAGAGCGTTACTGGAGAAGCCAGCTGATGGATTCAGGGTGAGAGGGATATGGCTGAAGGTCCTTCGGTTTTTGGGGGAGGAATTCCGTGCTGAGGTGACTCCTGGAGGTTCCTGCAGCCTGCAGAGCTCAGGATGTTGTTTTATTCTTGCTGTGGACGTGGCCATTGAACCACAGAATCCCAGAATGGATTCAGTTGGATCTTAAATTTCATCTCATTCCACCCCCTGCCAGGGGCAGGAACACCTTCCGCTGCCCCAGGCTCTCGTTGCTGCTGAATCCCTTTCCAAACAGACAGGCTGAGATCAGGAGAGTTTGGGGTTGTGCCAGCCCGTGCAAGGAGCTGCCCTGAATCAAATCTCCGGGCAGACAGACTCTGGTGGGGCTGGTAAAACACTGAGCACCTTCTTGGCAGAGCTGCAGTAAATAAGAGTGAGTTTAAAAAAAAAAAAATTGGCCTGGTCTCCTGGGAAAGGGAGAGCTCCTGGCCAGGCTCAGTCCCAGCCCTGCTGCTGTGGAAAGGGGCTTACAGCTGTACTGGGAAGTGCAGGATGATGCCTCACCCAGCCTTGGAGCAGGGAGGCTCCTGGCAAAGCCCAGCCCAGGGCTGCCTTTGCCTGGCAAACATTTGGTCCCTCACAGAGTCCCCTCTGGTGCATCCAGATGTTTCCAGAGCTCAGACCCAACACAGGCACCAAAAATAAGATAAGACAGAAATAATTCCCAATAAAGCTCGCCTCCTAAAGGCAATAAATAACCCTGAGCAGATGCTGGCTGCTCTCAATCCAATTATCCATCAGCAGGGCTGTGAGGGAAAACACACCAACCCCGATTCCTGGGAACTGGGGCTTCAGCTTCTGCCAGTTCTTGGTCTCCCACCCTGCCCCAAATCCAGCAGAGCTCTCCAGGAGCAGGACATCCATGGGCAGCACAGGGCAGCTCCTGCCCAAGGCACCTCTGCAGCCTCCGGGCTCTGCTGGCATGGGAATTTTACTCTGCAGTCCCCAGTCTGGAGTCCTTCATCCCCACGGCTGCCACAGCAGGGCCTTCAGGAGCTCTGTGGTGTGGGAACGTGGGGAAAAGCCTCCTGCAGCCCAGCAGAGAATCATGGAATGGTTTGGGTTGGAAGGGAGCTTAAGGATCATCCAGTGCCACCCCTGCCATGGGCAGGGACACCTTCCACTGTCCCAGGCTGCTCCAAACCCCGTCCAGCCTGGCCTTGGGCACTGCCAGGGATCCAGGGGCAGCCACAGCTGCTCTGGGCACCCTGTGCCAGGGCCTCCCCACCCTCACATCAGGAGAATTCCAGTTGGGATGGGACTCCGAGCCTTTAGGGTACCCCAGAGCCAGCCGGAGCCGCTGTTCCTGACGAGGACAAACCAGTGGGAAGGTGTCTGAGCAGGGCAGGCCGTGCTCTCCCTGCAGCTGCTCCTGCTGGGACACACTGGGAGCTTCCCCGGGAATCAGTGGCCGCTCTCCGGGCTCCACGGCTGCTGCTGGTGCTGGGGAGCTGCTGGAAGGGGCTCCACGTGACAGCAGTAAAAGTGTTCCTGGAGGGGTGCCCTCGCCAGAGTAAATCGTTGGCAGCCACGCGCTCCTTCCCTTCCCATAAACAAAGCCAGGGAGATAAAAGCAGCAACAGCCTCGGCTGCCTCCTCCTTCCCCCCGGAGCAGCCCCTGCACACCCACCCCCCATCTGGAGCTCATTGGGGGCAGCTGCTGGAAGGACGGGGCTGGGATCCAGCTGAGCCGCCGGCTCTGGAGTGAGCTGGAAAAACGGGGCCCAGTTCGGGCTGGGAGCTGGGGTCACATCCGTGGTGGCAGATGGAATCACGGCCTGGGGTTGCTGGGGACAGGAGTTGGGCTCGATGGTCCTTGTGGGTCCCTTGCAGCCCAGGGGGTTCCATGGAGCAGAAGAGCGAGGTGGCCACTGTGGGTTTTTAGGGCTGCTGGAGGGAACCTCTGCCTCGGGCACTCCTCGCTCCCACCACACCCACAGCTGAGCCTCGACCCTTCAAACCTCATGGCCAGCTGTGGTTTTACCTCCTGAATGTTTTCCAGCCCTTTGCCACTTTTTGGTTGGGGTTTTTTTTGGTGGAGACCCAGGGCAGACAACTGACAAATCACCCTTAATCCACCTGAGCTGCTAAATCTCCTGGTAATCCCTCCTCAGCACTGCTCCCCTCCGACAGCCCCTCCTGGGCCCATCAATCAGCTCCTGGGTGTCCATGCAGGGAAATCCTCTCCTTTGGAAAACCTGGGGACCTCCCACAGCCTCCCTGTGACCCTGGAGAGGGGTCAGTGCTCTGAGTAAACTGGTGGGGAGGGCAGGTCCTCATATTTATGTGGAAACCCATTAGCTGGGAATATTTTTTCCCTCTCCTGGTTGGAAGCGGGGGCTGGGGCTGTTGGGAGGGTGGCGGGCAGTGCTGCAGCTGCCCCTGAAACGCCCTGGTTTGCCCTCCACGCTTGTGGCTGGGTTATCCAGCACGTTCTTAATGCCACAGAGTGAGAGAACTGGGAGCTGAAGGTGTTCAGAGAGGGGAAAAAAGAGCTGAGAGCCTTCCCTGCTGGATTTTAAAGCCGAGCAAAAGCTCCCGAATCAACCTGGATCCCTCCTGGCTGGGAGCCAGCCGGTCCCTCTGTGGATGATGTCCTGTTCCAGGCCCGGGATGGACTTTGGAGGTGTTGCTGTTTTCAACCCAGCCCTGATTCCATCACATGCTGATTGCTAAATCCTGAGCAACGCTGGATCTTGGCTCCTGACCTGGGAAAGACACTCAGGATGATTTCAAGGAATGGGCAGGACAGGGAGAGCCGGGGCGAGCAGTGTTGCGCCGCTACCGGGTCAGGGAGGGGAGGATAAGCTGTCCCAGGGAACACAGTTCTGTTGAACTCATGGATGGACTCGGGCGTGCTGCAGACACACAGCCTCCCTGGTTCCCAAAAAACCACCGTGATTCCTCCCCAGGAATGCTCCACAAGGAGCCGAGATCCTGGAAAATGCACAGGATCTGTGATATAACAAAGACAGAGCAAAGCCACGGGGCGGCCTGGGGAGGGACATTGGGGATGAGGTCTGGGCCGCTCCAGGAGCCTGAGGGGATGTGGGTTTTGGGGGATTGCTGGTGCTCAGGGCTGCCTGCCAACCCCAGGCTCCCATCCCAGTCTCCCAGCTGACATCAAAGGGCTCTGGATCAGGCATTGATAAATTTGTTCTTAATGGTTTCATCTTTTTGATCTGCTGTTCATGAGCTGCGCCACGAGCCTGGAAGACCAGGAGCCCATCTGTGGGTGCCAAGCAGGGCATGTGGGTGCAGGACGAGGCACAAACAGTGCAACACTCTGAGAATTTGGGACCTGCTGGTATTGTGGGGTTGGGGCCTTCCCTTCTCCCTGATCCCCTTCCCTGGTGCTGGAAACTCACGCAGGAAATTCAGCAGGGTGAGAGCTCCTATTTCTGTTTATTTCTGTCTGCAGGGAGAAAGGCTGAGGGTGATGAGGCGCAACCTGTTGGGACAAGCCCTCCCCGTCCTACCCACTGGAGCTCAGCTGCACGCTCAGGACTCCCACTGGCTCCACGCCGGAATTTGCCTATCCGTGATCATCTCCCACAGCATCTTTGTTCTTGGAAAGCCTCAGCAAAACATTCTGAGGAGCTGAGCAGGGAGCAGACGGAGACCACAGCTGTGAGTGTCCAGGCAGAGCTCCCTGGTGAGTCTTCACAAAGGAATTCTGCGTTCCTCCCACTGCTTTGCCCTCCCTAAAGTGACTGGAGCAGGGAAAAGGAGAGTGACTCCCAGGCAGGCTCTGCAGAAGCTTTCTGAAGGAATTGGAGGAACAGAGAAACCTTTTTTTGAGTTAATTTTAATGCCAACACTGAAGTCCTCGATACCAGCAGAGATCTCTGGGGCTGTGAGCTGTGTTCCCTGTTCCCTTGGAGTCTCTCTTTTCCTGGGACAGGGTGGCTGATGAGATAAACGCTGTGGCCTGAGAAGAGCAGAAAATGGCTGGTTCACATCTCAGCCCAGCACAGCTGAGCTCCACACAGGATCCATTCACTGTGGCCGTGGCAAGGAACCAACCTCTCCACGTCCCCCCGTGATGGACGAGGCCTCCCCACCTGCCCTTAAACTGAGAGGAGTTTTGGCTGGGATATTGGGAAGAAATCCTTCCCTGGCACAGGCTGCCCGGAGAATCCCTGGCTGCTCCATCCCTGGGAGTGTCCAAGGCCAGGCTGGAATAATCTGAGGTAGTGGAAGGTGACCCTGCCTGCAGGATGGAACTGGATGAGCTTTAAAGTCCCTTTTAACCCAAACCATTCCAGGATTACGTGATATTTTTATTATATATTTTTATATATAAATATACACATGGAAGATATATACAAGAATATATAAACCAGAGTATATATATTTAAATTAAAAGAATAAACAGATTTGTGCACTCCTTTATGTGTACCTCTATATATTGTATAGGAGTAAAAAATACATTTGTATACTGTATATCCTATGGTATTTTATGTGTATAGCGGCCAAACCAAGATGGCGGCCCCTGTAGGCCGAGGCCTTCAAGGCCCGGTTTCCTTCTGGGACAAGCGGAAGCCACAGCTGCTCCTGGCAGCCAATTCCAGCCGTGCAGGCGGCTCGATCCCGACCCAGGATCACCGGCCTGTCCCATCGGAGCGGGAACAACTGGGAACACGAGGGGCCAGGCAGGAACGGGCAGCCGGGTCTGGATCTGGGAGGGTCTGGGGTCTCTGCGTGCCAGCTCCGGTGCCCCAGAGGGACCCACCCTTGGGCATGTCCATGTCCCCCAGGGCCCCACGCTGTCCCTGCCCGCCGAGCTGTGACCCCAGGGCCTCCTCCCGCGCTCCCTGGGGTCCCTGTGCATCCATCCATCCCCCTCCTCCTCCTCTCCCGGTGCTGTTTGCAGCTCCAGCCATGGAGGCCAGGGAGGGATGGAAGATTTCCTTCAAGAAGCTCCTCAACATCCTCCTCTTCAGCATCATCTTCAGCTCCTGCCTGATCATCTCCCTTTGTCCGTTCGGGAGTTTGGAGCCGGAGCACCCCTACCCCGTTCCCTCTGCCCAGACACCCCAAGGATGTGGGAATGTCAGCGCCCCGCCCCGGGGCGGCCGCAGCCTGACCATCCTGCTCTGGACGTGGCCCTTTGGGTCCAGCTTCAACTTCACCGAGTGCTCGGAGCTCCTCAGCTTCCCGGGCCGTCGCTGTCACTTCACCACCAACCCCAGCCACTTCTGCCGGGCGGACGCCGTGATCCTGCACCACCGGGAGGTGTGCGGGGACCGGGAGCGCCTGGACCGCCTGCCCCGGCTCCCGACCCAGCCCTGGATCTGGCTCAACATGGAGTCTCCGAGCCACTCCTCGAACCTGAGCGCCATGGACAACCTCTTCAACCTGACCATGTCCTACCGGCGGGACTCGGACATCTTCGTGCCCTACGGGGAGCTGCGGCTCCTGGGGCAGCCCCGGCCCGTGACCATCCCACGCAAGTCCAGGCTGGTGGCCTGGGTGGTCAGCAACTGGCAGGAGGAATCCTGCCGGGTCAAGTACTACCAGGAGCTGCGCAAACACATCCCTGTGGATGTCTACGGGAAGAACCACACCCCGCTGGCCCAGGACGAGCTCCTGGCCACCATCTCCCAGTACACCTTCTACCTGGCCTTCGAGAACTCGCAGCACCAGGATTACATCACCGAGAAGCTCTGGAGGAACGCGCTGTCCTCCGGCACCATCCCCGTGGTGCTGGGGCCTCCCCGGGAGAACTACGAGCGCTTCCTGCCCCCCGACTCCTTCATCCACGTCGACGACTTCGGCAGCGCCCGGGAGCTGGCGCGGTTCCTGTTCGAGCTGGCCTGGGACGCCGAGAGGTACCGGGGCTACTTCCAGTGGCGCCGGTGGTTCCAGCCGGTGCTGGGGACGGGCTGGGCCCTGCGGCTCTGCAGGGCCTGTCACTTCCTGCACACCACGGAGCCCCGGTACCGCGCCGTGCCCCGCCTGGCCGCCTGGTTCGTGTAGCTGCTGGTGGCTCAGCCGCCCCTTTGTGCCCCAGCGATTTCCTGGGATGGTTGGAAATGCTGGGGACAGAGGGACAAGAGGAGCGTTGGAGCAAACGGGGACAATGAAGTTGTGGGGTGTTTATGTCTGTTCTGCTGGAGAATGGAAGAGGGGTTTGGGGTGGGTTTGGCTGCTCCCTGAAGAACTCGTTTTGCCGGTCTCGGAGAAGGTCACCTTCAGTCCCCATGGAGCAGCTCCAGAGGCTGGAGAACCAAAGCGAGTGGCCGAGAGGGGAAGGTGGAACAGCAATTCCCATCACAAACCTGTCCCAAGGACTTTGAAAGGGATGGCACTGCCAGGCTGCTGCTCCTGCTGCGGGGGGAGCTGGTCCCGCTCCTCTCTCCCAGTTCCTCTCCTCTCTCCCAGTTCCTCTCCTCTCTCCCAGTTCCTCTCCTCTCTTCCAGTTCCTCTCCTCTCTTCCATTTCCTCTCCTCTCTCCTCTCTCCCAGTCCCCCAACCCCACCCTGCCCTCGCTCTGCCCTGGGCTCTCCCTGGCCACCTTTGGGTGCTGCCTCAGGACGTTCCCCCCATCTCCACCGATCCCCCTGGACTCTCTGTTTTCCCGACTGCTGATCACCGAGCTGAGCTCTTCAAAGGCCTGTCCTGCCCCCAGGGGTTTTCCACGAGGGAAATCAGCTCCCAGCCCAGCAGTGCACACAGGGATGCAATGTTTCCTCCGTCAGCAGCGTTTCACAAACATTTCCAAGAATTCCAGCTGCTATTCCTCCTGCAGTCATTCCGTGGGACCATCCACAACCCCTTGTTTCACCAGCAAAAATCCCTTATTTTCGTCACTTTCCCACCTTCATTTTCCCTCTGCTTTGGTTGAACACGTGGATCAGCACAAGCCAAATGGAGATTTATGGGGATTTTTCTCACTGGGAGTTAATTTTGAGAAGCTCCGACAATGGGGTTCAACACTCGGAGCACCCCATTTCCTGCCTCGTTCCTTTTTCCATTGCAAAATGCCCGGAGGATACTGAGCATCCTCTGGGAGCTGGGAGTCCTCAACTGGGGCTTAAACGAAACTGCTTTACTTAAAGCAACAAAAATTTGCCACTTACACTATGGAAGCTGACAACACACCCCTCATCTCCGAGGAATTACACCCAAAACCATCCCTGATCCCAACACATCCCAACTTCACATTTTTTCCTGTGACCGCTGTTTTCATCCTAATTTTTTTTTTTTTTTGTGCTCTTGGAGGAGTCAGATTTTCCAAGCAGCCCTCTCCTGCTGGATCATTAAACTTTCATTTGTCCATTTTTTCTATTTATTTATTTCATTCTGGACTGGCTGGCAGCGGGATTTGGGTTTCCCTGGTTTTTCTGGAGCACGCACACACCGTGCACACGCACGGGGGAGATTAATGGCTCTCCAAAGATTCTTCCTAAAATATTTACAAAGTGGAGCTCGGAGCGGGAATGTTTGACTCGGCCGTGGCTGTCAGGCCTCTGGGTGGCATGAGGGGGGAATATAAACAGATCTTTTTTTCCATTCCCAAAAAAATACTATAAACCTTTTATCCTTTTTTTTTTTCTTTCCCCCTCCCATTGTTCTCCGTTTTGTGGTGCCAGGTTTGAACCTATTTTGGAGTGAAAATCAAAATAAATCCTGTTTTTCTGGACAGACTGGGCTGGGAGTGATGGCGTTAAAGGACAGGGATTTTTCCCCTTCCCTTTCCCCTTCCTTTTCCCTTCCCCTTCCCATTTCACATGATTTTCCCAGAATTGCCACACCTTTGAGCCAACCCAACTGGAAGCTCCTTTCCCAGCCAAAGCTGATCATTTCTCGGTCTTTCCCCAAAAAAACTCCAATTCCCCTTTTCCTTACCCATCCCCACTCCCATGGCAGGGACCGACCACCACTCAACCATCGTGAAAGACGAGAAATCCGTAGAATCCTTCTTTTTATTCCCACTTTGCCGCGAGGATGGAACAGATCACACCCGAGTTCAGGTTTGTTTAAAAAAAATAATATCAAACAGCTTTTTTTGGTTTTATTTTCTTTTTTTTTTCTTCCCCCCACCCCCCTCAAGGTTCAGGATAAATGGTACAAATGTAATAAATGTAAACTGCGCTTGGCACCGTCGGGGTCAATAAATAACATAAAAAAGGGAGCGAGCGCGGGAGGCGTTTGGGAGGCGGCGCTTTGGGATCTGAATAAATAACATAAGTTACTTCCAATAAATAGCAGTATCCAAAATACAGATGCATTGCATCCACTTCTGCAGCCGGGCGCGGGCCCGGCGATTCCGGAGGGGGAACGGGACAATCCGGAGGGTGCCGGGCGGAGCCGGGGCTGGGCCGAGCGCTCCCGCCCCGCTCCCGCCAGCAGCGCTGCAACAGGAATCCTTTCTTCCCTTTTCCCCCTTTTCTACCTTTTGTTTGTTTCATTTTCCCCCTTTTTCCTTTTTTTTCCTTTTTTCCTTTTCCCCTTTTTTCTTTTTTCCTTTTTTCCGTTTTTCCTTTTCCCCCCTTCCTTTTATTTCCTTTTTTCTCTTTTCATTTTTTCTCCTTTTCCCCCTTTTCCCCCTTTTTCCTTTTTTCCCTTTTCTTTTTCCCCCCTTTTCCCTTATTTTCTTTTTATTTCCTTTTTTTTCCTTTTCCCCTTTTTTCCTTTATTATTTTTCCTTTTTGCCCTTTCTCTCTTTTTCCCTCTTTCCCTTTTTACCTGATCTTCTTCCTCCCTTTTTCTCCTTTTCATTTTATTTATTTTTCCCTTCCCACCCCTTTTTTTCCTTTTTTTCTCCTGTATCTTTTCCTCTTTATTCCATTTTTTTCCTCCATTTTCCTTTCCCCTTTTTCTTATTTCTCCCCCACTTTTTCCCTTTTCTCCCCCCTCCTCTTGGGCCTCCCCTTCAAGGCCACGCTTTGTTTAGCCCAGAAGGAAAACACGTGGCAGCCCCGTTCCCAATTTACAACGGGCAGAAAGCTGAGGCTCTGAATCCCACCAAAAATATCATTTGTCTCCATAAATTGGGAAAAATCCGTTCTCCCCAGCAGGATTCTGGAGCTGTTCAAACCCAGAACGTTCCCTCTGCGAGCGCTTTCATCGAGTGGGAACGACGATGTTGGACCCATTTCACCCCTGTGGATCCCAAACTGGGAGCGAGACCCTGGGAGCAGATGGGATCCCGAGGGATTTGTGGGATGTGTGGATCTGATCCGGAGCTGGAGCCGTGGCACATCCTTCCCCAACCACAGCGTTTCCTGATGGAAAACCCAGCGGCAATCCCAGAACTCACCGTGGCCGGGCTGGGAGAACACAGCCCCGGGGCTTTGTGCTGTCACAAGCACCAGGATCGCTTTAAACATCTCCTCGTGTTTCCAAACCTCCTGCTCTTCCAAACCCTCCTCTCCCGGGAGGAGCTGCAGCCCCAGACAAGCAAAAACCCAACCCCAAAATCCCCTCAGCAGCTGTTGCACACTGGCTATGATTATTAATACTTATATTAATATTAATATTAATATTAACCAGCACATGGGATGCTGAGGAAGGAGCCAGATGAGATTCTGCTGTGGCTTTGAGAAGGGAATTTTCA
>VZRS01003350.1:134154-161389 GCA_013398055.1 Ifrita kowaldi | reverse complement strand
GGGGCACTGCCAGGGACCCTCTGCTTGGACCAGCCAGCATAAGTCTATCTACTGCTAAACCCCGAGCAGCTGATCTTTACAGTTTCTCTGAGGCTGGCTGACACCAAGGATGGCTGACTTGCAATACTGCCTGGGCCAGGGGAGCTGGAGAAGGAGACAGGAGAAGACAGGGTTCAGTAAGGCAGGCAGCTCTACCCGGATGCATGACACTGGAATGTAGGGACTCATCACTGAACTCTGCCACAGTAGAAAGTTTTTGTATCACTTCAACAATCCTCTGAGCCACTGTGGCAGCAGCACTGCTGCCGTCATCGTTACCACAGAAATAGACAGCCTCGTCCTCGGCCTGGACCCCAGTGATGGTTAACGTGTTCGAGGAGCCGGAGCCGGATCCAGAGAATCGCGAAGGGATGCCCGAGGGTCTCTTGTCACTGCTGTAGATCACAGTGACAGGGGCAGTGCCAGGGACCTTCTGCTGGAACCAGCCATACCCGCTGCGGCTAGCCCCAGAGCAGGTGACCCTGACCGTGTCTCATATGTTTGCTGACAGCGAGTCACTGCTGCTGCCTGGACCAGGGAACCTGGAGAGGGAGAGGGGAGAGGGGAGAAGCCAGGGCTCAGTCAGTGTCCCAGGAGCACAGACCTGCCTGGATAAGGTTATAGGGAATGCCACAGTCAGAGGAGAACAGGCATGGAAAATGGCCACAGGCACAACTGGGGAGCAGAGCCCAGCCCCAGGTATCCCAGCACAGAGGCAGCAGCAGCAGGACGTGGTCATTCATTCTAGGTCAGAGAATAGTGGGAGACAAAGCCACACTATGGGTTTTGCAGGGAGCAGGACAGTGATCACCAGCCACAAAGTCACCTCCCACTCTCTCGGAACCAAAATGGGCAAAATTCAGAGCCATGGTCATGTGGAGGAGACAAAAACTTGCCCCAGTCCCACATCCACAACTCTGCTTGGCCATGAGAAGGACAGAAAATCTCTGTTTTTAATTCCTCCGTACCTCACTTGAAAATCTGTCTCACTATACCAGCACCACTGCTGTCATAGCCACCACAGAAATAGACAGCCTCGTCCTCGGCCTGGACCCCAGTGATGGTTAACGTGGCCGTGGAGCCAGACGTGGATCCGGAGAATCGCGAAGGGATGCCCGAGGGTCTCTTGTCACTGCTGTAGATCACAGTGACAGGGGCAGTGCCAGGGACCTTCTGCTGATACCAGCCATAGTTGCTGCTACTCCCAGAGCAGGTGATCCTGACGGTCTCTCCCACATTTGCTGACAGCGAGGACGGCTGAGTCACTGCTGCTGCCTGGACCAGGGAACCTGGAGAGGGAGAGGAGAGAGGGGAGGACAGGGAGTGAGTCAGTGACCTGGGAACACAGATCTCCCCAGGCAGTGCAACAGGGATAGCACCCCTGTGCTCAGTCCCCTGCTGGGCACAGTGAGTCTGGCCAGGACACCTGCACCAGGGATGAATAACACGGTGAGGAGTGGGACAAGGTCAGCAAGGTGCCAGCTGCTCAGGCAACACAGGATGGGGATGGGTTCAGGCTCCTTGTTGTTGTGGGGTCATAGTGGGACATTGTCCAGGGTCAGGGGCTTCCCTGAGGGCCAGAGGTGCTTGGGGGCTCCTGCACAGGCTGAACGTGAGGCCAGTGAACTGGCACTGAGCAAACACAGCCAATGCAGCCTTAGCCTAGCAGCTCCTCTTGCAGCACAACAGAGCATTCCCTGACCAGCCCTGATCTGCCCAGGCAGCCTCACGCATGTGCCCGGAGCTCCTGTGCCCATGGGAAATGTCCCTTCCCAGGCTTTGAAGGCAAAGCTTTGGCCCAGCTCCCTGGCCCATGGCATGTCCCTAGCTCTCACTGCTGGAGCCACAAGGCTGAGCCCCCTGGGGTGATATTCAGGGGCCTGTGGCAAAGCAGGGCTGGCAGCTGTGCTGGGAGACAGCTGGCATCACCCCGGGTACCAGCTGAGGAGCACAGAGGGACCGTGGCCCTGGAGCAGTGTGCAGGAACAGGGCTGCTGGGAGGTCATCCCTTCCCCAAATGACAGGGGATGGGCACGCTCCTGGGACTGTAAGAGACAGCTGAGCGGGGAGGCTTTTCTATCACTTCCCCACTGCTCTGTGGCACAGTGCAGCATCACTGCTGCTGTCATAGCCACCACAGAAATAGACAGCCTCGTCCTCGGCCTGGACCCCAGTGATGGTTAATGTGCCCGTGGAGCTGGATGTGGATCCGGAGAATCGCGAAGGGATGCCCGAGGGTCTCTTGGTGTCATCGTAGATCACAGTGACAGGGGCAGTGCCAGGGACCTTCTGCTGATGCCAGCCAGCATAAGCATAGCTGCTGCTGCTACCCCCTGAGCAGGTGATACTGACGGTCTCTCCCACGTTGGCTGACACTGAGGAAGGCTCCTGAGTCAGTGCTGCCTGGACCAGGGAACCTGGGGAGGGAGAGAAGAGAGGGGAGAAGACGGGGATCAGTCAGTGCCCCAGGGGCACAGACCTGCCTGGGCAACAGGATGAGGCCCCTTGACCCAACATCCCAAGATACCACAGAGTGGCCCAGAGACATGCAGAGAACACAGGGCATGAGGGTGCCTCCACCATGCTGAGCAGCACTGCTGCCGTCATTGTTACCACAGAAATAGACAGCCTCGTCCTCGGCCTGGACCCCAGTGATGGTTAACGTGGCCGTGGAGCCGGACTTG
The DNA here is from genome assembly GCA_013398055.1 of Ifrita kowaldi. NCBI lineage: Eukaryota > Metazoa > Chordata > Aves > Passeriformes > Cinclosomatidae > Ifrita > Ifrita kowaldi. The sequence continues at coordinate 158,666 of VZRS01003350.1, read as the reverse complement.
GATCCAGAGAATCACGAAGGGATGTCTGAGGGTCTCTTGTCATCCCAGTAGATCACAGTGACAGGGGCACTACCAGGGACCTTCTGCTGGAACCAGCCGTAGTTGCCACTGCCACCAGAGCAGGTGATCCTGACGGTGACTCCCACGTTGGCTGACAGCGAGGACGGCTGAGTCAGCACTGCCTGGACCAGGGATCCTGGAGAGGAAGAGGAGATAGGAGGGATCAGCNGGGAGAAGGGCCAAAATTTTTCTTCTGGTTTTGGAGTCTGACTCATGTACAGGTACTCATTGTCACCACACCCCATAGCTGCCACTGCTGCTGTCAGCACTACCACAGACACAGACAGCCTTGACCTTGGCCTGGACCCCAGTGATGGTTAACGTGCCCACGTTGCTGGACAAGGATCCAGAGAATCACGAAGGGATGCCTGAGGGTCTCTTGTCATTGCTGTAGATCACAGTGACAGGGCCACTGCCAGGGACCTTCTGCTGATACCAGCCATAGCTGCCGCTGCTACCCGAGCAGGTGATCCTGATGGTCTCTCCCACATTGGCTGACACCGAGGATGGCTCCTGAGTCACCGCTGCCTGGACCAGGGAACCTGGAGATGGAGAGAAGAGAGGGGAGAAGACTGGGTCAGTCAGTGTCCCGGGGCACAGACCTGCCTGGGCAGCAGGACAGGGTTCCTCTGCCCAGAAGCCCCGTCCAGGCACAGCAGGCCGGGCCATGGCACCTGAGCTGTGCGTGAACACCATGAGAAGAGGAGGGGCCCAGGCCATGGTGCCATCCCGTCAGCTCCATGTCCTCACCCTGATGGGGCTGTGCTGTGGCACCCAACACCCTCTTATGAGGCTGCCCTCCTGGCACAGACCCTCCATGGAAATGTGGCCCCCAGTGTTTCCCCACAGCTCCTGTTGCACTGCTCCCTCTCTTTCTTGCCCACCAATTCAGCAAGATCACTCCAGGTCAATGCATCCTCTGCAGCCACCTTCACCAGGCCTGTGACCCTGGCATCGCCCACCCACCGCCAACCCCTGCGGCAGCTCAGCTCCTCCATCCACTCCCTTCCCACACAGGGGCTTCTGTGCAGGGCTCCGTGCCTGCAGCTGCCCCGGCCAAGCCCATGGCCCCCCACCAGTGCTGAGCTTCCACAGCACCCCCACTGCAGGCACTGCCCCAGCACCAGTGACGCTCCCCCTTGTCAGCAGCACCACAGGGAACAGAAGGGCTCTGCATCCTGCAGCCTCTGGAGCACGAGGGCCAGTGCCCAGCCTGCCCAGGCCCGCACACCTGCACAGACCTCTCCACACCACCCTTCCCAGACCTGCCTCTGCCTTTCCATGATGCTCCAGTGAAGAAGGCAGGATAGGTCTGCCAGCATGGTTGAAGTCCTTGGCATCTCTGACAAATCCTGAAATATTTTACATCTGTGTCTCAGGAAGCAACCAGCAGCTTCCTTTTAGCACTTGGAGTCCCCTTACACCAATTTCAAGCTGATCTTCACCTTTTACAAACATATTGAACAGGATTCAGTTACACAAAGACAAGATTTATTATCCTGTATTTGCTTTACACAATCCAGTGCCCAGCTACTGCCACTGTCTGCAACTCCCTAGGCCAGGAACACATCAGCTGCTCCTTAGACACAGAATTTTTCCACAGGCCTCTTTCCTTTAATGAGCTGTTTCTTCTGCTTCAAGTTCTGGTTGGGAACCAAGACAAACAGGTCACCAGCAGTAAAGGGTCACAACTGCTTTACAGCCCAGCTCACCACAGTAGCAGCACTGTGCCAAAGCCTGCTGCCCCTGAGACTGAACTGGGATGGGAAGGGGTGAAAGGCAGTGAGAATTCATCAAGCAGCTTTGAACACGATTCAGTATTTCCTGAACTCTTTTCTTTCTACTTTCCCATCATCCTCAATTAGTTGGAATATATAAGTCACAACCGTGGAGGCCTGGATATCCATCAGCACAAATGAAGGGTTGATGTTCCCGGAAAGAAGACATACTTCCCAATTAGCTTACACTTACACTGCACTTCTTGCTGTTAACATACCTTATGCTTATGTTTTCTGATACATTTGGTTGCCCAGGGCTGCAGGGATGTGAGAAGCACTGCAGGGTCTGCAGGCACTGACAGCAATGTCTCAGGCAGAGCTGCACTTAGCGTAGAACAGCTCAAACTGTGGCAGGTTCAGACATTTAAGGTGACAGGGCTTCCAGAAGTCCAATTTCCTACAAAATATGCAGCTTCTGGGAAGACACCAGAAAGCAAAACAAGAAGCTGTTGGAACTCACCCCTCTCCTGCCACAGGAAGCAGCCACAGGCACACCAGTGCTGGGCTGTCATGCCCGACATGTGGGCTAGGAAACCCTGGTAACAGGGCTCCTGCCTGCACTCCCCAGCAAGGGAGTGAGTCGGCGCTGTGCCCCTCACGGCACCCTGCCAGCGCTCTGTGGCACAGGTGACACCCAGGGCTCTGCTGCACTGGGCAGCTCAGGGCTCCCCTCACTCACCTTTCCAAAGCACTGTAGGCTCCTGTAGCTGACCCCGGGTTGATGCAGAATTTTTTCCATGTTCAAATGCTTCAAATCTGCGTGTATGTCCCAAGAAGTCGATGTCCACATCCAGCTGCCTCTGCAGCAGTTCCAGGCTGGCCGCATCACCCCAGGGAATTACCTGATGGCCACGAATCAGCCCAATTCTGAACTGCCCGACAGTTACAACATTCTCTTCGGGATAATTCAGGCTCTGAGAAGGGGAAAGTCATGGACTATAAGTCAGTGAAGGACCCCACATCTACACAATGCAGTTTCAAAGCCACAAACCTGCCTTTCGCAGGGCAGGAGGCCCCTCTCAATGTGCAGAGCCAGTGGATGCTTGTACCACACCCCAGCAAGAGCAGCTTCAGAGCAAAGGGTAAGGAATTTGCACCTTTTTGCTACCTAACAGTAAAAACATACACAGAATTCTTGCAGTTACACAGCCAGCTGGGGCACTCCTGTGGCCTCACAGCAATCACAGGCTTGTGCCAGAGTTCCTATGAATCAGGAGCAGGTATTAATCCTTCACACCCAGGTGCAATGAGAAGGGTCTAGAAAATAATTCTGTTTTTCCACTTTTATTCATTCCTACTTGTCTCCCGGTGAATTACAGTTTAGGAATTGCTAATACTGAGGGACTCCCCAGGATTCATCGAGATGAGCACGGCATAGGGGAAGGCAGGCTGAGGAACTGGCATTACCTCAGAGTCCCCCCTAACAACGTGGATGTCCCCAGCCAGCGTGTTGAGGCAGTCATAGCTCTCCCTGGTGCAGAGGTGTCCCGTGCACAACATGTGCTGAATCTTTCTTGGAACCAGCAGCTCCTTGAACTTCACCAGCAGAGCACTGCACCGGTGCGGGATATGAGGGTCCCTAACACCGGGAGGAAAGAGAGAGCTTAGCCCACGTTACTTAACAGAACAGCACAAAACCTCAACGCCACAAACCCTGGCAGCGCTCCAGGGCACTCGCAGAGTCTGGGAAACCATTGCGAACCGATAGGAAAGATGGGCGCTAACGTATTTACAAACTCGATGGGTGGGGTTCTTTAGGAGAAATGGGTGTTAGTGTCTTTGAAATGGGCCTTGAAGTCTCTACGAACACCAAGCCTCGAGTTTGTTACAGAACCCAGACAGCTTGAACTCCTGAACTTTAAGGCAATAGGACAAACGGGTCCGCGCAAACTCTGTGGCGGAACGCAGACAGCCGAAACTCCTGCACTTTGGGGGAAAGGTACGTGTTCAAGGAGGGAATATGTAGGCGCTTCTGGACGGCTGTGCCTTCCTAGTACCTCAGCCAACGGGGAAGGGAAGAGGGCAACATGTGGCCGTGAGTTTAGGATGAAAGGAGACTGCGCCCTCCGAAACCTCGAGAGACCCCCCGGGGGTATGGCATAATTGAGTCTCTCCTTTTATTAGATTAAAGGTGCAGGACTCCTCTGTCTCCTTTGCGGACACTGGCTTTTCCGCACGCGCTGAACATGGGAGCAGGGCAGGAGCGCAGGCCGCCCATCCGACGCTCACCGGCCCGACCAGGCCCGACCCCCGCCGGGCCCTGACGCGTACTGAGGTAACCAGGAAGTGAAGCGCCGGATTTTGCCTTCCCCTGAACCAATGGTAGCGCCGGCCGCCCTCACGTAACATTAGCCCCCGCCTCTGGGTCCTAACGCCCACCGCGGTGTGCGCGCCCTGCTGAGCATGCGCAGTGCGGCCATGGCGGTGTTTGGGTTCTGGGGGAGTTCTGTGGGAAAACCCTTGGGCTTTGTGCGTGTGGAAGCGTCCTTACAGCGTCCCCAGGGGTTCCGCCTGTCCCTGTCCCCTCAACAGGTGTGGCGGGCGGCGCGGGCAGGCGGACAGGGCGGTGTGGGCGGCGGGCTCTGGCTCCCCGGGACGAGGGGCTGCTGCGGGGGTGGGTGACGGCTCCACCCTGCCCGAGAGACCCCGCCAAGGGCCGCAGCCCCTCCTGCTCGCCCTCCTGACCCAGGTACACATGACACGAGCCGCGTGGGTGAGGATTAACCTTTATTACCAGGTGAGCCAAACTCTGCAGAAGCCCTAGCCGGATCAAGGCCGCCTTGTGCCAGGTGCTGGAAGAGCCCGGGCAAGCCAGGCCACAGCCGAGCCCTCCATCCTCCCGCTGCAGCAGGAGGCCTGGCCGGTCTCCTGCCGTGTCGGGCTGTCTGATGCCCCATGGGGGACGCTTGGGGACAAAGAGGAGGTTGCCGCACTTCCCAGCACGAGGCAGCGCTGCTGGGCCTGCTCAAGCATGCAAGAGGGACTTCTCCCATCCCTCCCGGGGCTGCTGCTCTCCCTGCTGAGAGCACATCAGGGTCGCCAAGAAAAGCGCAGAAAGCTTTTGTTCTCCATTTCTAGAACCATCTGAAGTCAAGTGACAGGGAACAGTAATAGGTGCCGTTGTCGTCCTGGCAGGCAGATGTGATGGTGAGGATGCAGGCGTTGCTGGCGAGGTCTTTGGTGGCAGAGAAGCGGTCAGGAATCTTGGCAGGCTTGTGCTTGTCTTGCTCGGAGTTGTAATAGAGCAGATACCTCAGGGAGTGCCCTGGGCGCTGCTGGTACCAGGAGATGCCGAACTGGCTGATGTTGTACTGGGGGCTCAGGGTGCAGAGCAGTCGAGCCGTCTGCCCGGGCAGCACAAACACGGAGTGTGGCTGGGTCAGCACGGGCTGAGCCCTGGAAGCTGCACGCACCAAAGGTGCAGTTACTGATGGGCTGAGCTGCGTCCCCCATCGTATTCAGCCCCAAAATGTGCCTCAGCTCTCTTGAGGCAATGCCATTTCCCAGCCACGATCCTGCTCATCGCACCACACAGCCCCAGAGCAAAATGCCCTACTCAGACTAACCTCCCCTTGGACAGCCCAGTCCTGCCCACCACCCTGCAGTGCCCGCCAGGCAGAGCTAACTCCGCCACACCACCCTTACCTGTGCCCATCGTCCCCACCAGGAGCAGGACCATGAAGCCCAGGGCCATGGCAGGAGGCAGAGGAAGGGAGGCTGTTTCAGATGGGGTCTGGGTGCTGCACAAACCCAGGTTGCTGTGCTGCAGGCAGCAGTGGGACATATGTAAATGACACAGGGGGCTCAGGGACTCTGCTCCCCAGGGCTGCTTGCTCTGCTGCGGCTGGGCTTCAGGGAGGGGGTGAGAGCCCAGTATTGCCGAGCACCCACCTTTACCCCAGCGCCTTTTCTTCAGCTGCACCAATGCACGCACAGCCCACTCCACCACCCTCTGCCCTGGGCACTGGGGTGGCATCACTGACCATCCCTCTTCGCTGATGGGAAAAGCGGAGAGGTTTCCCTGGTGCCTCCCACTCAGGCCCTCTGCTGCCAGGCACACAGGAGGCCAGGAGCCTGAGCCACACCATGCCAAGGATGCCTTGGGGAGGCAAGAGGCTGGGGGTCATCAGGGAGAATGGACGATGGGAGGTGTCAGAATCCCCCAGCAGCTGTCTCATTGCAGAAGCAGCATAAGGAAAGCTGCTGCTCCCTCCATGCAGCTCCATCACTGACAGGAACTGCTTGGCAGGGTCACAGCATAACCTGCAGCAGGGGCTGGGAGCCGATGGTGCCACCTCTTCACCAGGGCTGCCTCAGGAGCAGCAGCCACAGGCAGCTGTGGTGGGTGGCTGCCGAAGTCAGCGGGCAGAAGGCATTTCCCAAGGGAGCCGGTGCAGAGACGGCTGCAGCACAGCTGGTGCCTCGTGCGGAAGGACAGCAGACCATTACAGCCAAAGGCCAGCAGCTCAGTGGGCGTGAAGCCCCTCCTGTCTGTGACACCTGTCACGGGGCCCAGAGACACCGCAGCACATGGCCGCCAGCCCAGGCTGTCCTTCTCAGCAGTGTGGTCAACAGGCACTTCTCATGTGCCAGAGCTGGTGGGTGCCTCTTGCTCTCCACAGGCAGGCTCAGCCGCTGCCAATGCCACCTCATCACCATCCAGGGACAGCCCACTTGCTCCCCGCTGCAGCACCCACAGTGTCCCTAAGCCAGAGATGCTTGCAGGTGGGTCCCAACGTGACTGTCCTGTGTGCGCTCTGGTTTTGAGGGAAGATGGAGCTCTGAGGCAGAGCCCTGCCTCTTCAGAACACCCCAGCACTGTGCCTTTGGCACGGGCAGCTCCTGAGGAGGAAGCTCTACCATCACCCAAGGATGTGATGCAGGAAGCTGGACTCTTGCTCTGCGGCGCTACCCTGCAGAGCTCTGGTGCACCCAATGGCTCATCTCTCTTCTGCGTTCTAAGTCACTCAGAGCAGCTGTAACTGAGCAGGGCCCCACGTGCAGCAGCAAGGGGCTGGTTAGACCTGACAGGGCCCCACAGTTCCTGGCACAGCTGGACTGCAGGGCAGGAGGGCAGCAAGGGCTGTTGTGCCCCTGCCAGGGGGATGTGGTGCCACACAGTCCTGGTACATGCAGCCAAGCCTGGCTGTGTCCCACCTGGGCAAACCTGCTTGATCAGATATACTAGAGCCAGCCTGCAGCAAGGTCATGCAGCCACAGCTGCATGAGACCAGCTCCAAAGCCCATCCAAGGCCAGAGCTTTGCCGTGGTGTCTTCCAGCCTTGTGGAGTCCTGCCCCTGCAGGTATCAGCAGCTTGTGTTTCATGCAGCCAGGCCCCTGAGCTCTTGGCAGGTACGAGCACGCTGCAGATACAGCTCCAGCTGCACTCCCCAAATTCTGCAAGGTGGTGAAAAGATGAGCATGAGCCTCCCTGCATGTGTCCTAGGTGAGGAGTGTCACACACACACACCTTGGCCCAAGCCCTGAGCAGGACAAGTGGATTAGACTGTAAAATGAAACCCAGCAAGACAGAGGGAAATCACCTCCTCATGCAAGGAGGGGCATTTCAGAGAAAGGGAATTTGTCCACAGAGCAGTGAGCACTGGATAATGCAGCACATCAGTGTTACTGGTTCCCACCATTCAGGCCCTTCCCATTTGCTGAGCAGCCCAGGAACATGGTTTCATCCGTATGTTTTCCACAGGAAAAGGGGATGATGCTACAGGGCCCTGACACATTGCTGCAGGAACACTTGCACAGCAACATTTGGGCACCAAACAGAAGATGCAGCTGGCACATGACCATGTACATCATGGGGCTGCAAAACCCCACTGCCTCCTGCTCCAGAGTAGGACCAGCACAGGCAGGGTCCCCAGGACGATTATTCCAGTAGGATCCAGTCATTTCGCAGAGGAGGCCAGGCTGCCCTTGCAGCAGTGCTGGGCTTAGTTAGGAGCAGGGCGGGCAGATGTGGCACCACCACAGCCCGGATGAGCTGCAGGACAAACGGGGGGCAGGAAACACCACGAGACTACAAAAAATCTGAAATTCAGAGCAGCTGGGACCGCATGGAGCAGGCAGCCTTCCCAACAGGCTGTTGTTTAGCTCAGCCCCTGCTCTACCCCTGTCTCCCACCCCGCAGCTGCAGCAGGCTCAAGAATCTGCAGGGGCCATTCACTGTTGCTGGGAGACCTGGCTACTGAAACCACAACAGTGGCAGTGGGAAACGCAGCCTGTGCCCTGGGCTCTCCAGCAGCTCCTGCCACTGCCTGCAGGGAGGGACCCGGCACCACAGCCCCCACAGCCCTGCCAGAGGCACAGGAGCACCACGTTCGCCACCATGAGATTTGGAGGTGTGTGGGGAAAGCCCCGGCTCTGCCTCAGCCCTGGGGCCAGCCCAGCACCTGAACCACCCTCGTCACCCCCAGAAGGGGCAGGGAGGGACACAGCACCTGGTGCACAGCAATGCCCAGTGCTGAGGGAACAGGCAGGAGTGCTCTGCCAGGGCACAGCAGCATCCTGCACCTCACCTGCTTTAAAAAAAGGGAGATCTATTACCCCTACAGTGAATCATGGAGGAAAACCACTCTAGCAGAGCTGAGTTAATCACAGGGAGGGAGGCTGGACATGAGGATGAGTTCCCAGCCTGGCAGCTCTGGGAAATCACTGGAGGGGGCCCTGCTTATCTAGACACAACCAGAAGAGCCATGGGACAGAAGTGTCAGCTGCCAGCCAAGCTCCTCTGTTCCGGGCTGTGTGGAAAGGGTTCCCTGACTCAAATCCTGGCTCTCGGTTTCAGAGAGCAGGTATCTGTGGGAGGAATGAGCAGCCCCTATCCTGACCTCATCCAGTTGGCTGGAAGCCTTGGCCTGACCCCAGACACTCGTGGCTGAATCCATCAGTCCTAAGCCTTTGCTCCCTCTGCTATTTGGATTGGATTCCCCAGCTCTGACTACTGACGTGTGTCAGCCCTGGGGATTTCTCAATTGTGACAAACTTGGTCAGAGTTCATGGCCAAAATATCCTCTGGTGACTCAGCCACAATCTCCAGCTCTTTCCCCTTGCGACTGGGACCACCTTGTAGAAGGGGACTGGCAAGGACCAGGACTCACTGCTTTTTCCTACTGATTGCTTGATGAAACAAAGTTGAAGAACAGAGACACTTCATCAATCAGAACTATTTTCCCCAAATCAAAGTGCTCATCTTCTCCCCTAACCTGGGGCACTCTCAGGACCACCCACCAGCAGCCGTGGCTGTAATGCAGCTGCTCAAAGCCCTGCTGATGCCACATGGGGATCCTACCTTTGCTGGCCACAGTGGGCAGCTCTTAGCCACCTGCTGTGCTTCTTGTCATGCCCATGTGGCCCCTGGGTTTGGGGTGACCACGCTCCTATCTCAGGTCTCATTCTCTGTCTGCAGCCAACTGCAGAGATGGCAAACCTGCACTGCTGCGTCCAGACCCTCACAGATCACCTGAAGTGGAAGTGTCAGTGCAGGCCTGAAGGTAGGAATGCTCTGGGCAGTGGTCACTGAGGGACTGCCACTCACCTGTACAGAAACAGGAGAGGGTAACAAACAGGTCACATGGGAGTCACAGAACATCCCAAAACACAGGGAAAGGGACAGCAAACCTCCCACTCCCCAGAATCTCCCAGATTCTGTTCAAAGTGTAACCTGCCAAGGAAAATAACCTCTAAACCCCACAGGCTTTTTGGCCAGACAGGGGCACACTGAGCTTCCTTCACCATGTGTCTCTCCCTCCAGACTGCATTGATCTTGTGGACAAAAAGGGCACCCTGATGAATCTGAGCAAAGTGGAAGATCCTGCATCTGAATTCACCAGTAAATACCTACAGGAAAGGCAGCACTACATCCTCATATGAATTGTCCCTAAGTTCCTTGTTGAGACAGCACAGCTCAGCCTCTGGGCCAAGAAGGGTCGGCTCTGGGGGGAGGCTTGGAGAGGGGCTCTGTTCAGCGTCACTTGGACACAGCGAGAAACTCCAAGGAGGCAGAAGCCAGCTCAGATGAAGCACTAGAGCTGAGCCTTTGTTTATCCAAGGGCTGCACCAGGGAAGAAGGAACCCTTCCTGGGCAGAACCACCTGCCCCAGTTACAAGCCTTCAGTTTACAGCCAGGAGAGAGACTAATCCATTTCTCCCATTCTGCTGGTAGGAGAAGAAAACTGAAGCCATCTGCTATGAATCCTTGCTAGAGGACCTGGGGAAACACCACCCTGACCTACCAGGTAAGAGCCAGGCACCCACCTCACCTCCATAAAGGAGTCAGGGGTGCAGGCATGACTCCTGTTCCCACTTCAGCTCTCGTACAGCACCTGTGGGACTGTCCTCTGATCCCACTGTGCTCCTTCAGGGCTGCTTATGGCTGTGGGCAGCGAGTGCATTCAGGCAGCAGGACCCCTCCTAGTTAAGAGTGACAGCAGGGACCTGCTACCCTCCCAGCCCACACGAGGCAGAGGCCTACCTAGCTTGTCCCCTTGGCAAAGAGGGTCATTTCCTTGGAACAAATGGGAGGGAAGGACATAGGAGAAATTGGGAAACTCTCAAGTGTCTCTCCCAGGCTGTAGTCCCACAGGTTGGCAGTGCCTTGCTCAACATGTAATGGGCAACTGACCAACACAGCAGGAAAACACAACTCTGGAAGGGCTTGGTTACTCCACAGGTTGGCTGCAGCAGCTCTTGGGAAAGACCCAGCGGAGGAAGGGCTCCTCACAGAGGGCTCAACCCCACACCAGCATCCAAGCCAGGAACAGGACCACCTTACAGAACAAGAGGAGATTGGAACTCAAGAACACCACTAAATGAGGAACAGACGCGTTAGTGGTCACACAGGCAAGCACAGCCACCACCAGGGCCCAACCACCTGCCCAGGCACTTATTCCCAGCACAGCAAGAGTCCCCTGCTACTGAGCCCCTCTTCCTGGGATCCCCTGCTCTTCCCAGAGGTTCACACTACCACATCCCAAGCCATACCCTGACAAACCAGGCAAACCCAGCACCACAGCCAGGCACAAGCAGCATCGTCCTGCTTCAAGGTGGTCTCATGTTCCCATGGCATGGCCTGCACTCCCCAGTGACAAGAACCTGCACCTCCTTTCAACCCACCTGCACGGCAGCAGGCAGAGGAACATGCACCCACCTGTATCATTGGATGGGTCTGCTTCCCTCCCACCCCATCACCCCTCTGAAGTGGCCCTGCAGGGACTGTCACTGCAATCACCAGGAAAAGCTGCTCCAGAGACAGCCAGTCCCCACAAGTGCAGAAGCAGCACTTTGCCAAGATGGGTCAAAGGCAGAACACACCTGATGTGGGTGCTCCGCTGGTTCTCCTTGACAGCTTCTCCAGCCAGACCAGCACACCAACACCACTCTAATACTTACTTCTTAAAGGGAGTTAAACAGCTTTGGAGTGGTTCCTCCTTGCACACACACAGGACAGCTCAGCACATGGAGCACTTGGGCTTTTCATCTCTGGCATCTACTTTTTTCTTTGGCTGTGTCTCAGGAGAACACAAGACGCCCCTGATAAGGCCAGGCACAGCTCAGGACATCACCTACCAAGAACTTAAGACTCTGACATTTAGAAGGGGCAGGACTTTCAACACCAGCCTCCAGTATCTGCTAACAGCATCTGCTGTCAGCATTTACCATCAAGACTTGGATTTCCTTACAGATCCCAGCAAGGGGCTGAGAACTTGTTCAACAGTCAGAGATTAAAAAGGTTAAAAGACTCATTCTGCCAAGAAAATGCATCCGTTAAGCATCTGAAAGTGTCCTGGTTTCACTGCTGTGCCACTAAAACTCCAGCTGAAGCCTCAAAATTCCCTTTTACATCAAGGTGAAGAACAGGGTGTCCTGCTGGAGGCCAGTCCATGGGCAGCAATCACGAGGCTGTCCTGCCAAGGTGACTGTTAAGAGGAAAGCAGCTCCAAACTTCACCTGATGCCAGTGACCTTGAGAACATTGTATAACCTGCTAAAGCTTTAAAGTCAGATCAGCCAAGTGTATCCAAGTCCCACGGCCAGACAGGTCACACTCTCTTAGCTCCGAGGTCAGGACAGGTATTCAGGAAGAGGATATCTATAGAAAAGTAATTTGTTACTGAAAATACTGTAGGACACATGTTGGTTTACCTCTCTCCAGCCTCTCCTCTGCCTGGAGGGCAGCCAGTGTCTGGATCTCTTTCTGTCAAGTCATGCAGGCACGGTGCTTGCTAGGCTGCACGGCCTGTTTGCAAGAAATACACAGTTGTGCCTTGTCCTTTAAGTGGCTGATAATGTTAATATTTTGGTAGCTTAATTTTAGCTTGAGAATTAAATAAAGAACATGCACAAGTGATAGGTCCAAATAAATTCTTTTATTTCTCTGTAATAAATACAGCACTATCTGAATTCTGAAGACCCTTGGGTCCAATAATTCCTTTCCTACTAGTTCAGAAGTGAATTACCACTAGAAGACTCCTGCCTGGTCAGTCTGCTCCCTCCAGCTCGTTCCCTGTCTGTCCTTCGGATCCCTGCGGATAGCAGGGCTCTACACCATGATCCTCTTCCCTACGAGGAGGCAAATTCTTCACAGGAGAGAAGAAACACCTACAGGGAAGAAGCACAAGTTCAGCATTAGGTACACATTCCAGCAGCTGCAGTTAAAAGCGCTCTCACCTGAGATGACCAGATCAAGACCCAACTACTGACAACAGCTTGTAACAAATGCAGCAGGAATTAGAGAATCAGCCAGGGAGAACAGCAGGCTTCCCATGGCAGCAAGAGTAGACCGTCTAAGAAGGTACCTACAGCCTCCCCACCTTCACACAGACATGGTCACCATCATCTCCTTCCCTGTCCAGTCACCTTCTGCTCTTCAGGACACGGGAAAGACACAACTGTTTCCTACTTAAAGCCCTAAAGGGCACTATAGCCCCAAAAGATCGCTTCTACAGCCTTCAAACCCCCTGAGGTGCTCTGCTAGCGGCAGTTCCCTCCTGCAGGGCCAGGGCACACTCACCATTGCTGTACTTGCACTGCTTCAGAGCCTCGTTGAAGCCCTCGCACAATGTCAGGTCTCTCTGGTTGGTAGCACATTCCAGGAACTGCTTCATCTCATAGTGGCAGGGTCCGTAGGGCGACTGCTGCATCACGGGCCGGGGCTCCTGCGGGCACGGGCCCGGTCAGGGGCGGCCCGGGGGCAGCGGCGCCTCTTCCAGCGCGCTCCCGTCACCTTGGGCGGCGGGCGGCTGTCCGTCCGTCCTTCCCCCCCTGCACGGCCCCGCTCCCNGCCCCGCGCCATCGCTGCTCTGAGCGCCCCGCCCCGCGCCCCGCCTTTAAGGGCGCCGCACCGCCACGTGACGTTCGCGCACGCGCAAACAGCGGCCGAAGCCGGGCCACGCCCCACTGAGGGAAGGCGGGGCTCCCGCGCGCATGCGCAGAAAGCGCGGGGCCCGGCCCGCGCACTGCCCGCGCTCCCGGCAGAGGGCGCGCGAGGCCCGTCCGGGAACGGGGCGGGGGCGGGAATCGATGGCGGGAATCGATGGGGGGAATCGATGGCGGGAATCGATGGCGGGATCCCCGGAACAGCGGAGCGCTCCGTCAGCCAGCCCCGGCGTTAGCCCGGCACTGCCAAGGCCTCCGTAAACTCTGTCCCCAGGTGCCGTAGCCACACGATTTGTGAACGCCCCCAGATGGTGACTCCAGCGCTGCCCTGCGTAGCTCGCGCCAGGGCCGGACGACCCTTTCAGTGAAGAAATTTTCCCTAATATCCAATCTAAACATTCCCTGGCACAACTTGAGGCCATTTCCTCTTGTCCTGTCCCTTGCTACCTGCGAGACCAGAGCGACCCCTTCATCCTCCGTTCAGGCAGCCGCAGAGCACGGCAGCTCCCCGGGGACAGGTGCTGCGGATGCGGCGACAAAGGAGAGCTCCAGGGAGGGCGATGCAGTCACTTTGCAAATGCTCGGAGGGTGCTTTTCCCAGGTGTGGAGCAGACCGGGGAGCATGAAGGGGCTTGTTGGAATGGGCAATGAGCACGGCTTCTGTTGCACGGGAGACGACGGGGTGGAGGAGAGGTGGATAATGAGGGGCTGGGAGACGGAAGATGAGCGCTCCGCAATTGGGGCAGAGAAAGGAGGATGCCAGAGAGGAGGTGAAATAGGAATGATGTGGTCTAAGCCATTGGCCAGCACAACAATTTTTGCAGCAGCCCTCTGGATACAAACCAGGAGATCAAGGAACACTTTGCAAGGCGTGGACATTGTTGGGCAGTAGGAATCCATGAAAAGATGATGATGAGCCCTCAAATCATGAAGAGACAGGCTGGACGACGCCAGTTTTACCTTCAAACCAATTTCCTGACAATCATCTCTTCCCTGGCACCCCCGCTAGTCTCCAGGGCCCCTGTGGGTCCATGTCTCCTTGATGTCTCCCTGGAATGGGCCTTGTTGCCAGCTCCATCTTTGGATGTTCTTTATGCCCAGTGGAGAGAAAGAAATTTCCAAAATTGAGAAGGATTCAGAAATTGTCCAGGACAAAAAAAGATCCCAGCTATGTTATGTCTCCAGGGCTCTGTTCATACATTCAACAAGTTATGAAAACCGTCTCTTTGGGCTGGTTCATTGACTGGCAGGAATTAGAGAGCTAAGTCACTGCAGGGCTGGCAATTAGCTGCTGTGTTAAGTGTTTTTGTAGAATCAAATTTCCAGCACGAGGGGAAGAGAAAAGCGATTGTAAAGCAAGCTGCCCCCTCGGCGCAGGAGCTGGGCGGGCGGGGGGGAGCTGCAGCTCCCATACTCCTGAGGAAAGAAAAGGATTGTTCCTCAAACAAACACCGCTTTGGTCTCCTTTTCTGAGGGGTAACAGCCCCAAACCCTTCCTCCCACAGCGCCAGGGAGCTCTCCTGCCCCAGGAGCGGTGCACTGCTTTCAGCTGGAACAGCAGCATTTTACATCCAGCGTTTGCCTGCCTGTCTTTTCCCACTAACAGGGAGGGGGCCAAGCCCCTGTAAAAGCGGAGGAATGCCACTGGAAAGCCCCTGCCTGAGTAGCACCTGCACTTTTTCGTTTTCCCAGGTATGCGTCCTGGAGAAGTGCGGTTCCCTTCTTTGTGCAGTCCCGTTCCGATGAGCAATGAGTGCCCGAGGGGAAACAGAGGTCTTAAGAGACAGGAGAGAAAAAGGGCAGGAGGGGAAACAAGGGTGACCTCAGGGAGCCTCTCGCTGTGAGGAAACTCAGCTCTCTGCCAGCTCAGCTCAGCTCTCTGCTGTCAGCATGTGAGCACGGTCGAGCTATCAGCGTGTGGGGCTGGGGCTACCCCACCACGGGCTCCTTTCCCTTCTTGGTTGTTCCTGGCCATAGGAAGAAGCTCGGCATGTGCCGGAGGGAGGAGAGGACGGACTTGCAGGGGGCACAGGGCATGCCAGAGCTCCAGCCGTAAGAAATCAAGATTCATTAGTTCCACTACGCACAGAACAACTTGCTGAAGGAGCCTGGGTTTCAAGCTGAGCGCGTCCCTCTAAGCTGCGTCTGGGGGACCCTTTGATTTGGTTAATTAGACGCAAAGTTTTTCTGTGCAGTGGGAGGCCGGGTATGTGCTGAGGAGCACAGCTACCCTGGGTTTACTAATGAGATAATTTATTGTGGCTGTCTGGGAGGCTGAGTGTACACAACTCCACCCGCGCACACACCACCCACCCCAAGCCCTCTGCTCCCAGCTGGAGAGTCCTCGGCACCGGAGGTGGAAGTACGGTGTCAGGTCTCACTGTAAGAGCCGTGCCAAGGAGCCATCCTCCCACTGGGGGCTTCTGCAGGAGGGCCTCATTTACATCTAAATATCCTTGCAACGATTTTCAGTTTGCCTGGCCAAACCTCCGAATTCCGCTACTTTTCAGCCTAAATTTGATCTTTGATTCAGTCAAGTAGCTTCATTTTGTCTCCCTCTTTCCCCTTGTTCCAGTAGCTCTATCCTTACATAGTTCAAGTGTTAGGGCTTGCCTACACTTGAAGGTTGACTCTGGATTTAGGGACATATAAATCTGAAAGGCAGTATCTAATTCTTGAATCCTTCTGGAAGGATTTACTCGAAACCAGTAATTTCTGAATAATTTGGTGCCCTGGCTGGCCAGTTCATCCTCCTGTTAGCAGCAGGAGCAGGTAAGACAAGGTTTGTAAAAGGCAGGTCTGTGTTTTTTCAATTGCTTTCTCCCCATTGCTCTAAAAGGAGCTTATAACCTCCCCCTCCAGAGTTTGCCTCACTTAAGTCCTCACGCTGTCACAGCTGAAATGTGGCTACAAAGAGATCTAGGAATTCCCCCAGCATTTGGCTCTCAAGGGGTTGTTTCACAGGTAAGGAATGCAACACCGGCCTCCCTGCGTCTCCTACCTCTGCCCCTCCACCGGGCACGGCGCGGGGCTGGCTTTACCAGGCTGCACTTTCTCAGGGCGTTGCTTAGGGGACAGTGACACCCACAAATGTCCCTTTCCTGCAGAAGCCCTCTTCACTCAGCCACGCGTCCCTGCGGGCACATCCTGTCCGGTCCCTGCCACGGGCCACCACCAGCGGGGAGCCATCCGGGGGTGCTGCTGGAGCCTCCTGCCTCCCGAAATGCAGGTTTGCGCTTGGAGAACCCTAATTAGTGCATGCAGGGGCAGATCTGGGCAGTGCTCTGGGTGTACCTGAATTTAAGTTATTTAGGTTAACAGCAAATTGCACAGGATGATTGCTCGGGGATCTGGGCAAGTTATTCAAAGCAGAAGAAAGCGTCTGATGAATTAGCCAATGTTTTTGTTTGTGGACGATCCCCCAAAAAGACAGAAACAAAACCTCCAGTTCTTACCAATGCGTTTGCTACTCAAAATTACTCCATGAATCATTTGTGACTGAGTGTATGCAGTCAGTGGGTTTCTCATGTCCTCCTTTTATTTTCATCTTTGAGCTCCAGCTAGTCCTAATTTTGCTTGTGCCAAGTGGCTGATCTCAGTCCCCAAGTTCATTCAGAGCACTCATGTCAGAAGGAAATATGCAAGAACTACCTTTTCATGCTGTACAGTTTTTAGCAAGCAGAGTTGCAGTCAACAAATAGTAATTAAAAAACCCAACCAAACAAAACCAGGCAAGCTGCTACAACTAAACAGCATTCACAGATTTTTCATGAGCAAATGGCACACTTCCCACAGTCCTGGCTCATCACCATTGCCCAAGGGATAACAAAATAGCAGTGTCACAGGCAGGTGATATTCCATGGCAGGGCCACAGCAGCGCGGCACACAGCCCTTCGAGTACACTCCCCACACAGACGTCTTCCTGTCTGCATCCTTCCTTAGTTACTTTTTAGCCAAAACACAATGCCTGAAACAAAGTGACTGTACTTCAGGAGTTGGAGATGAGCAATAGGAGGAAGAAAAAACCAGTGTCTCACTGGAGGAGCTGCAGATGGCCAGACGTGACTGCAAGGGAAGGGGAGGCAGCACTCAGAGTGCCGTTTCAGCTTTCAAGTCTCGTGCTCCCAGGATCTACGTGCCATTTCTTGGATGTGGTTTGCCCTGAGGGCAACCTCAACAGCTGTGAAGTTTCAACAGATGAACAATGTAGTTTTCAATAAATTTCACCAAGCAAAGGAAAGGATTTTAACTCGTTCATGCTAGCCCACTTTTGGTCTGAAGGCTCTTCCGGACCCGAATCCATTCACGTCATGAGTCTTTCCTGTTTGAGCCCCAGGCACACCTGAGCTACACTGCTGTGCTTCAGGTTTGCAGAGAGGTTTTCCCCATCAGAAGAGGCTTCTCTCAGCCATGCCCATGGGTCCTGGGAGGTGCAGGTACATCTCTGCATTTACCTGTGCCACTTGAACCCACTCTGGTGGAAGGTACCGAATGTGGATGCCCTCAGCTCCTGGTTGGACAGACAACTGGCTCCTGGCAGCGGAAAGACAACTTTTCCAAATCTCCCTGTGGCAACTGCGTCTTGGAAGTTCCATTTCCTTTGTACTCACACATCCAGAAGTGGGGCCTGTGCTCTTGGAGTCATGTTCTCATCCCAGATGAAGGCTGATGCCATTAATTGTAACTGAAAGAAGGGCTTTTGTGGTCCCAAATGCTTCAGCCAGAGAAGTCAAGAAATCACATCTTCCAAAACACATCCAGTGTATCCTCAGATCACGAGGACAATTACTGTGAGTTCACCTGCTGTACACAGGACAAGACAGCAAACTTGAGTCCAGATATAAAAAGCCAGCTAAAAAGCCAGGATGGGTATTTTTGGTGTATGTCTGGGGAATCTGAGCAGTGAGACTGTGACCTTTGCTGCCTCACCTCTGGCTGGAATCTGTCAAGCGGTTTCAGGGAGTCCAAAGCAGCGAGCTCACACCCCTTGCAGGAGATAACAGTGCTGAGTGGGCCCTGGAGAGATCTCACACCTTTACAGGCTCCCTGCTTCACCTGTCAATGCTTTACCTTCAGTGTCCAGGCCGATGGGCTCGGGGTTTAGCATTTCCTCCTCACCCAAATGTCTGCCTAGAGGCCATTCCCTTCTGCTCCTGCACAGCTGCTCCCTGGATGGTCTGGTTCCCCCTCTCTCTGCAGACAGACAGCAAACATCTCCAGAGAGCTGTCTCAGTGCTTCCCCACACACAGCTCCGGGGGGCACTGAGGGCTCCCAGGTGTCTGGGGTGAAACAACACGAGACCAACTACAGAATCAAGGATGGGGTTTGTGTGTAAGGCAGAGGTGCCCATGAGCCTTAGGAGGCTCTTAGCACCAGCCCATGAACAGCTACTGCTTTGAACTAGAACATTACAGTAACTGCCTCCCCATATCTCCCCCTTCCCAAGTGGAGACACAGCTTATATGGCAGCCAGAGAGATCTTGTGAGGTGCTGCAGCCTCTTCACAACAGTTCACAGACACCTGTGATTTGGGGTCTTTTGTCCCAGCTCTCCAAAATGTTTCATAAGTTTTAGTCACCACATTGCTCTCCCTGTCCTATTGAGGCTCCCCAGCTGTCAGCTTCCAAAAGAAATTTCTTAGACAGAAACTAAATATTGGATCCCATCTTTTCCTTCCTATAAAAGAAGCCAGTGGTATCTCCTTTCCACATGGAAAGTCAGTAACCCTTGCAAATGCACAGGGCAGCCTGGTTGTGCACTCTGGTTTGTTATGATTTCTGCTGAAATGCTTTTCTCTCAGTTGGCATCTCCTCCAGGGTGCTGATCTCACTGCAGAGTCCATCCATGGGGTCCTCCATAGGAAGACTGCAAACATCCTCTTCTGTAGGAACAGCCTGACCTTTTGAAAAATCCATGGTCTGAGCAAACCCCTCATCTCTCTGGAAAGTGGACACTGTGTGTGCCGTGCTGGATTCATTCCCAGCCTTGTGCAAACTCTCGTGGTGCTCTTTTGAGATGGTTCTTCAGAGTCTTCAGTGTGGTCTCTGGGTGCTTCCTTGCATCTGAGGCTTCCACGGTGAGTTTGTGATAATGCAGTCTCAGAGTTCAGCAATTGCAGGCCAAGAGAAAGCGGGAAAACACTTTGGGAACTGATCTCTGTCACTGTCCAGCCAATTTATTCCCGTGACATTTGCTAGTGGCGATGCAGTGTGTCACACACGGCATCTAGGGTAGCATGAGCTCTGAATGGCAGGACATGGCACCACTGCTGCACAAAGCAACTGCTGGGAGAGGCACTTTGCATCCCGGAGGGAACCAAGAGTGTGCTCACACCAATAAAACCCATACTTCTGTGATATCTCTTCCTGGACATCTCTGGGCTGAATTAGCCTGCTCTCCTGTCTTTTCTTCCCCCGGCTCACATCTTTACTGCGTTCACATGGCTTTATTCAGAGCCCCGTGTCTGACTGGTTCTGCTCACCCAGCACCAACCTGCCCATGAGTGTAGCCACCCCATCCCACCGAGATGTGGGGAGCACTCTCTCCTTCCTGCTGCTGGCCCTGCCTTGCCAAGCTGGCCTGCACGTCCTGGGGACAGGCACCTCTCACTTGCCAAAGGCAAATGCACCCCATGGGATGATGCCAAAGCAATGTGGAGGGGCAGGAGGGTCCCAGCAGCAGCGAGGCTGTGCCGAGAGGAGCTGGGGGAGTGGTACCTGTTCCAGGGAGGTGAGTTCAGCAGCGTTTGCTGAGGAGCGGGGAGAGAGGGAGCTGAGGGGCTTGGCTGCTCTGAGCAGAAACGTGCGTGAAGAAAAGCCTCGACCCACACCCTGAATTCCACAGCTCGACTCCAGGGACAGGGGGAGGGAGAGAGGACAGGATGGGACATTTCCAGCAGACCCGCGACTTGTTCATAAAAGCCTCATCTCACCAGCCCTGCCTGCCTCCTCCCCCATCGCCTCCACCGCTCACGCTGGGTTTTATTAACGCAGTTCCCCTCAGGCTAGAGGGAATCACATCCCAGGAGACATTCCAGTCTCAGATCAGCTTCAGAGGGGATCAGAGGGAGCCAAGGGTGGGGGGCGTTTCACCAGGACGTTTCATTTGCTGAGAGCTGGCAGGTTGGGAGCACTGCAAGACGGCACTAGCAGCCTCCTTATCAGACATTGAGCAGCCGCAGGCTGGAGTCGAGCCTCTGCTCGGCACTCTGTGTCCCAGCCACTTCTGTTTCGTCCAGGCTGCTGGCTGGAAGCTCTTCCCCTGGGCTCTGCTGGGTGCTGGGTGCACGGCCGGGCACAGGGAGTCTGTGCCTGTTGCTCGGGTGAGCACACTGTTGGGGACATGTGCCCGGGTCGGCTCCACAAGGGCTCAGCCCGGGGTCAGTACCCTTCCCCGAGCACCGACAGGGCCTCAGCTGCCCGCTCCTCGCCACCATCGCACCCTGCACCAGTCAGGACCAGCACCTCTCGCCAGGAATGGGAGCTGGCTCCCCGGCGTCTGGCTCCCCAGGTGAATTGTGGTGTGCCCTGAGCCTACGCCAGGAAAATGCCAGCAGATGAAACTGCATCTCAGGCCAAGAGACACGAAGATGGATGTGTTTTCCTCGCCTGGCTTATCTCGCAGGCAGTGCTTCTCACCGGAGCCCGGCACTGTTTGTGTGCGCTCGGCTCCTGGCACGGGGGCAGGAGATGATTAGACAACAAACACTGCGGCGGAGCTCTCCCGAGCTGCAGCCTGCCCCTGCCCTGCCGAGACCACGGCCCGGCAGGGAGCCGCTCCTCGGGGGCCAACCCCCAGCGCTGAGTCCCAGCGCTGGCTGCGGCTGCACTGGGGCTGCCGCGGGACAAGGGGGAGGAAGAGCCGCAGGACCCCGCAGCTGCTCGGGCGCTGCACGAGCTGCAGTGTGAGCTGCGCGGGGGACGGCGTGTGGCTGTCTCAGCTCCCCCAGGGACCCCTTCCTTGACTGGACCCCTGAGGAGTGCGGTGCATCTCTGCAAGGTGAGGGGCAGGACGATCCTGCCACCATCTCCCTCGTTCCTGGGTCAGAGGAGGCAGCAGTGCCTGCCCAGCAACCCTGCAGACGCTCGTGCCCTCTGCCCAGGGGCTCTGCTCCACATGTGCCCCTTGGTTTCATAAGGGCACTACATCAAGCAGATCCCAAACTCGTCTGATCCTGCACCGCTGGGTTCAACCGAGAATTAAGGTCAAAGAAAGGGGAGTTTTAAGGGCAAAAGAAAATAGATGTAAAATAAGTAGTAGCAAATCAAGCAAGGCTTTCTGGAAATTCATAGTGAGACTGACCTAGTTAAGCTGAAGTCTGGAAAATGTTGATGTTTTCAAGGTTCCCTGTTTGGATCTAGGACAGCCTGCACAATTCCAGTATTTCCATTTAAAAGATTTAAAAAACCCCAAAGGAGATTTGAAGCAGAGCACTTTGCTGACTGACATATATTTTAATGTACTGCTTTATTTTACATATTACTTTGCCTTTCCACTTGTGAATCCAGGCCCAAAGGCCAAGTTTCCACTCCGCAATCTCTTCTTGCCCACTCCCCATTCCCATGTCTTGGGCTGTCAGCAGAGGAGGAGAACTGGGTAGTTCAAAAAGTATTCCTGATCAGTCGTGTTTACATGGGCAGTTCACTGCACATGACCCCCAGCCTTGTTTGCACCTACCACCACCTGTACAAACACCCACTTTGGCTGCCCAGGAGAAAAACAAGGTGCCAGGGCCAAAGAAAAGGAGAATCCCAAAAGCAAGAGGTGAGAACAGAGATTTGCCTGGTGGGGACATGTCCCCATTTGTCACCCACTGAGCAGTGATGCTGGAGACATCAATTCATGAGATTGTCTCCTACAGAGAGAGGAGGAAAGACTTTAGAGAAGAGAAATCAAAGGGGTTTCTCTGTCCTGGGGATTTGGCTCCTGGACCATCTTCCAGCTGCTCAGGGAAATGCCCAGGAGGTGTAAAGCTCCGTGCTGACTTTGCAGTGAACCTAAAGCCAGGTCCCCAGCCACACAGAATACAGCTGTGAAAGTCACACCAGGGAGGTGGCAGGAAACAAAGGACTTTGGACAGACAGGCTTAATCCATTTAAATTCAGTTTCTCTCTCACTTCCCTCCCCTTTCCCCTTCGCTCTCATCAGACAGCTCTTCCCCCACCTCCTCTCTGTCCGAAGTGCCTTCCAGCAGTTTCATGCCCAAGTGGCCCATGGGCTGAGAGAGTTATTCCATCTCTCTGCTGCTCACAAAGAATCAAACCTGCTGTTCTCTTCCTCTTGCACAGCCTCTTTCCACCTAACATCTGCTGGGCTGTAGAGAGAGGTTATCCCCAGCTGGTGGTTCCTGTTGAGACTCACATTACGATGCTGCTTTGCCTGCCCAGGTGTTCACAAGGCCCTCCTTGTTGGGAAGCCTTAGGGGAGTGGGAGAAGAGCTAGTGCTTGTGGTCAGAAGGAATTGGAAAACTCATGACAGCTCTGCCACTTGATAGGACTGGAAGGCTCTGAATGGATGCTGAGCAAGAAGGGCTACACGTGGGGATGCTCTATCAGCAACATCAGTGACCATCAGGACCTCTCAGCCATGAAAGCTTCCTCTGAGCTCCTGCAGCCATCATGAGAAGCCCAAGTTTGGCTCCAGCCTGGCAGGAGCTGCAGGAAAGCAAGCAGACAGTGCCCGCACTGAGAGATGTCAGACTGTCGGCGCTCTGGGGCTGGGGTGGGAGCCCTGTGCTCATCTGCCAGCAGCCTCTGTGCATCCAGCAGGCTGCAAACAGGCAGGGATGAGGGCTGCACGGACAGGACAGGCAGGGGCTGAGAGAGCTCCCAGCACAGGAACACAAGCACAAAGGACTTCTGCAGGCTGCACACAGGGCCCTCTGCAGAAGGTGAGTACATAAGCCCCCAGAACACCCAACGGGCCATTTTCGTACTGCTAAACATCTATTTGCTTGGCTGGGAAATATCTGTAATCCCAAACACACCATGCACTTTCTTTTGTGTTAAGTGCCTTGGCAGGAGCCAGCAGCTCTCACACACAGCTCCATCTCTGCAAGGACTGAGTTTCCCAGAACACCCCCTTTAAAAGTTTCCCTTTATTAAGAAGAGCCAAACTGCCTGTTGCTGCCTTACAGGCTGCTCCCATGCCTCTCCCCACTTCCCCAGGACTCCACTGCCATGGGCTGGAAAGCACTGAGCTCCCAGAGACACCAGCATTAAAAGAAAAGACACTAAAGAAAAGAGAGACAAAGGCAGGAAAGCTTTTTTTCACTGGGACCCAGCTGTCTGGCTCAGAGAAAGGCAAGAAAGTAGGGTCTGCTCTGCATTCCTGGGGCACAGCCAGAATAACAGCAGAAGGGTAGATTCCACAGTGCAAAGTGTTTTTCCCTACTCCCCTACCCCCTCTTACAAATAAGGCCTCGGAGATACACTGAACATGGTGCTCTGGTGCAGGGACATCTTGCTAACAGCTTGCAAGTTAAACACTGCAGCACCTTCCAAAGCCAGCCCAGACCAGGCTCTTTCTTCTCACATCTGCTTACCGTACCCAGTATTTACATCGTCAGTATGGTTCCCATAAAACTAAACAGGAACAACTGATCACAGTCAAATAAAGCAGTAATAGTGTCCGGGATGTCAGGAAGCCTTACCCACTCCCTGCACACCAGCCCAGGCAGCTGGAGATCAAAGTTTTCTTATTTGCAATACATTTCTTGAAACAATTTTCAGCTAAACTCAGTCTGCAGAGGGGATGCTGACACAATCCAGGGCTTCTCCCATAGAAACAGGAACCAAGAAACCAGATCTGTGCATTGCTGCCTCCATCTCCAGGTGGCTGAGCAGATGGAGAAGGCTTTGGCATCTCCAAAACAGGGAGTTGCTCCCTTCTTTCCCCTCCTTCAGCATCCCTCTCAGGGAAAGCCTTCTTGCAAAGGGTGAGTGTAGGGTTTGAGTGAAAAAGTGAGTGAAGCAGAGCCCTGCACAGGCAAAGCAGGGGTGCAGACACATTTAAACACGGATATGATACTCCCCATGGGGACTGGAGTGGTCTCCACGGGCACTAAGAGAGTTGTTTTTAGTCCTTGGTACCCTTAGGCAGGAGAGGTGAAAGATATCTTTAAAGGGACCCGTTTAAAGCCATCCCAGGCCAGACAGGACCCGGTTGCACGGAGGCCGGGGGCCGGTGCCGGGCAGGCGTGGGAGGGGGGTCCCGCCCCGCTCCGCCCCCGGGGGGGTGGCGGGGCGGAGCGGATGGGACGGGCGGGACCCCCCTCCCGCGATGC
>VZRS01003350.1:115621-134120 GCA_013398055.1 Ifrita kowaldi | reverse complement strand
ACAGCCGCGGCTCGGGGAGAACAAAAGGCAGGAGCGGGAGGAGGCGCGAGGAGGAGGGCAGGCGGCCACGGTGNCCGCTGCCGGCCGCTGCCGCCTTGCTGGCCGCCGCTCTGCTGCACTGCGCCCCCGCCGCGCCCGCCCACCGACACAAGCCGGTGAGTCGGGACCACCCGGTGCCTCCCTCCGTGTCCCCCGCCGCTCTCCGGTGCTGTCCCGAGAGCAGTATCTCCCCGGCAGATCCTCCGCTGAACGGGATGAGCCGTCTTCCCCCCCATCGCTCCATCCATCCCTGAGCCGCACTCGGGATGCCGGCACGGGCAGCGCTGCCGGGAGTCACCGGCCGCGGGACGGCTGCCCCTGCCCCGGCGGTGCCTTCCGCTCCGGGGCTCCTCTTGGCTTGTTGGGGAGTTTCCACAGCCATGTTCCCGAGGGAAAAACGGGGAGCGGGACAAGGAGAGTTTAGGAGAGGACACGGCATCCCCCGTGCTTTGCAGGCAGCAGAGCACTCGCTGCTGCTCAAACACCCCCTGCACGCTGTGCTGGCAGTTCCGAGAACTGTTACGGGGAGACGAGACCAGAGGGATGAATCAAAGGCGCAGGCAGGAGAGGAGCAGCAGAGTTCTTTCTTCCTGCACATGCCTGCCCGATCCCAGCACCCGGGACGGAGCTGCGAGCCAGCAGGGACTGCGGCTGCCAGAGAAGAGCAGCGGCGTGCGAGGGATTTGGGGGACGGGAGAAGACAGAGAGCTCCTTGTGCTGGGAATGTGTGCGTGCGTAATTGGGTTATTATAGACATGCGCTTCGCTGGTGTGCCATAAAATAATAACAGAGCAAATGCCCAGTAGCAGCCCAAGGGGATTAGTTCAGGTTCTGTCGATGGTTTTATTATCAGCTCTGTCATCTAAGTACTTTCTAACTTGGCTGCTAAATATGCTGTGGGCTGGGACTTGGCACAGAGCAGCCTTGGCCCCCAAAGTGCTTGCGTTATTCCGAATGAAATGTCACTGTGCTTGGCTCCGCTCTGCCTCTGGGAAAGGTGAGGCCAAGCACTCAGTGGTGGCTCTCTGCACTCCAGTAATGACACTGCTCTGCGGACTTCAGTCCCATCGGAGTGCAGCAAGTGGTGGGCTGGGAGGGAAGAGCTCCACCTGCATAAAGCTGGGGATCGCTGGTTCCAGTGGGACATGGGCTGGGCTGGCAGGTGCCTCATGCTCTGCTGCGTGCAAGCTGTGAAACTGCTGCTCCTGGAGGAACCTGCACAGCCTCTGGTCCTGGTCTTGCTGCCAGCAAGGACCTGTGTGGGATCCTGGGGGTAGGGAGAGACAGCTTGGGTTTCGCACCATCTGAGCTTGAGCCCAGTCCAGCTGCCATGTCACTGTTCATCTCCTTTTGCCAGCACTCACAGCTGCTGAATGACTGCAGAGGTTGCTGGGGCTCAGCTGACTTGGCCAGTACCCGTTGAAGTGGGGAGTACACCAAATTGCTGAAGAGTGCAGAGTTAATGCAGGGGGCCAGGTCTGCTCAGACTCCTGGTCCATCTAATCCACTACCACACTCCAGAAGGGAGGTCCCCCCAGTTGGCAGTCTGCCAGCTGAGAGAGGATTTCTTCCTCCCTCTAGGCTAATGCTCTGCATTGTGAGTGCTAATACTTTGCTCTTGGCTGGAGTAACTCCAGGTGATACTCCTACAGGTATATTTT
The DNA here is from genome assembly GCA_013398055.1 of Ifrita kowaldi. Taxonomy (NCBI): domain Eukaryota; kingdom Metazoa; phylum Chordata; class Aves; order Passeriformes; family Cinclosomatidae; genus Ifrita; species Ifrita kowaldi. Next base: position 132,420 of record VZRS01003350.1, on the reverse strand, counting down.
GCTCAGGAATGCCTCGTGCTTGTGTGTTTGACCAGCCATGTGGGGTTCGGGGTTTCAGATCGATGTGTTTGACTCAGTCTTCACAGAGATGGTGGCTGCATTGGTTTGGGTTGGAAATGGACAGACGATTTCCCATCCTTTCAAACAGCAGTTCTGTCATCCCAAATAGCTGTTGGGTTCCTTTCTGGTGCCAAGGCTTCTGAAGGTCATTCTGCTGCCTCTGAGGTGAAGCCAGTTTTACTTGGGGGCTGCTCTCACATACGATGTAAGTTGGCAGCAGTGCACCCCGTTCCTCTCCCGGCTGGGGAATACGTGAGTGCAGGACAGCTGAGGTGGGACTGCTGAGCTTACAGAGGCCCGTGGCCTCAGCCATCCTCTGCCCTCTCTTACAGAGAGCTGTGCCACGCCATCACGTGTTCCCTTTTCTGACTACTCTGAGTCTGCTGCACAAAGGGATGTTTCCCCAATGTCTGACAGCAGCTAATTTCCTGTCTGGGCACCTTTTGCTGTCAGGTGATGAATGAGAAAGGAGCCAAGGGGCTGAGCTGGGAAAAGAGATTCACACTCTTACGAGACAGACCACAGGATATCCTCAAGCTGTGCTAGTACGTGGGGTGGGCAAGGACAGCCCTAGGTGCAGCAGTATGCTGCACTACGGCGAGTCACAACAGCAGCAACTGAGAGGCGAGGGAATCAAGGGCTAAGATTCACTTTAAAGCCAGGCTATAGTGCAAGTTGCAGAAGGACTTGTGTTCTTTGAGGCGAACCCTGTAGATCTCCTTCACTTTTATATTAATGCCTAAAGAAAGAAAGAGAAAACTGAGAGCAGAATAAAGGCTGTGTCTGGTGTCCACTGTAAAACTTGAGAACAAAAGATCTGCAGTCCTCAGGGCTGTGCACGCGCAGACACTGAATTCCTGCACTGCTTTTGGCTCCCCTGGGAAATCAAAGTCAGTCCATTTGCTCGGAAGGTCTCTCTCCGTGGCCAAGTGGTGGGCACCCTCCCAGCTACCAATGTAATCCATCCTGCAGCTCTCAACCTAAACACAGCAGGTTCCCCTCTGGAAGCAGGGCACTGCCTTCCCCGCAGCCCCTGCCTGCCTCACTCTGGGCTCTGGCAGCTCCCGCAGGAAGGGTTTGATTTGCACTCTGGTTTGGCTATTTAAATCCTGCAGTTAGTGTTGGGGTAATTTTAAGCATGTTTATCTTCTGCTCTGGGAGAGACTCAAGACACATGTAAGTAGTTATTCTCCAGCGGGTTTGTTGTGTTTGTGCTTCCACATGCAGCACACACGCACACCCTGCAGTGTGACAAGACTTGGAGGTGCTGCTGGCAAAGCAGATCGGGGAGGGAGAGGAGAGCAGGGAGGAGAGAAGCACTTTGGGGAGGATCCCCCTCTCCAGTTTATGTTGCATTTGCTTCCCCCACGCTTATCTAGCCCTGGCACCATAAGCTGTGGGGCTCTGCAGAGGAACGGATGCACTGTGTAGGAGTAGTTTTAAAAGAATCTTCTGTGGAAAGTTGTCCTGCAGAGATGCTGGTCCTTCTTCCTACTAGGTAGCTTTTTCCTACTAATCCCAAATATACTGACAGGTAAATGAAGGGTTTGTGGGTACTCTTGCACTGGGGATGGCTCAGCCTGTAAAGTGAATGGAAGCACTGCTGAGTCTGCACATAGCTGCCCAGCAAAATGAAAAGCAGTGCTTCGGGGGTTCACTAAGGGCCACAGACATGTTTTTAGAGGTTCACAGAGATCCTGGTGCAGACAGATGAGCCCCAGAAAGGACAGGCAGGTGACCAGACTTCCTCCTCTTAGTGGATTTGGGCAGGAGAGAGGTACTGATAGCTTATGGCTCCCCTTAGCTTGGAAGTAACTGCACAATGAACGAAACATCTCAACCCCCTTCCTCCCCTGCCAGGAGCTTGCCACATCCTAGAGCAGTTTCTTCGTTTTGAAGGGATTTCTATGTTATCAGATTAAGGGCTCTTGAAACCTTTTGCTATGTCAGCATCCTGCGGTTTGTTTGCTCTGTAAGTAGTCCTGTTTCTGGCAAACTGTTGCTTGGGTGACACCAGCAGTTTGGTTGTGGTGTTGTTGATGGAATTGTCTCACAAACTGTCACATAATTAAAACGTCTGATAATAAAAATAGTCCTGTAGTGTTTATTCATTTGCTTTCTCTTGTTACACTGAAGCCTGGTTCTTCTCATTCTGTCTGTGGGCATAAACATTTGCAGTCCATAATGTTTCATGTTCCACATTGCTTAGGAAAAATAAACATTTTCCTTTTTTCATTGCCAACAACAACTACCAGCAAGTAATCCGGAAACAAACTGTCAGGCCCCAGGAGGTAGCACTGGACGGTGCCCTGGAGTATGGGAAGTGAGTGGAGGGGAACATCCTACTGTGTATGCATGGCCAGGCACTGCAGCAGCTCCCGTTTGGCCTCAGCTTTTGTGTTCTCCCTGGCTCTGTCTGCAGTGGGACCAGGCTGTAGCCCAGCATGAAGGAGCCAGTCCTGTAGCAGAAGTATTTTGTGTTAAGCAAAGAATTCATAGAAGGGTTGGGAGACTCTGCCTTGTTCTGCGGAAGGCAAGATCAATAAATCTGGTGGCTTTGCCTAGGCTAGGAGTACATTAAGCTGAGGGTTAGACCAGACCACAGTCATGTTTCTGCCATGAAATTTCAGCTGCAACATTAGCACTTTCTGAGCCCAGTCTGCTCTTGGAACACAACCTGACTAGAATGAAGCTGGTTCCAGTTTTACCATTAGCCATCAGCTGTAGCTGCACTTTCAAATCCAACCCCTGCAAATCCATGCTGTGCTGAGAGGCAGGCTGGACAAAAAGCCGTCTATGCATCAGGAGAACAATGCTGATCTCAGGCAGGAACATTGCTGCTAAGGGGGTGTAGAGCCCATGGGGGACATGGCCACCCCACAGTGGACAAAAATGTGGTGAGAGAACTGTCTTACCCGAGAACTGCAAGAAAAAGCTTCTCTGCTGTCCTTCCCCACTGAAATATGGGCAGGAGTGCTCCGAGGTGCAGGCTTGTAGGTAGGAGGAGGATAATGCTATTCGCCAGAGAGGCAGCAAACACCAGGGCCTTGACAAACACTCTGAGTAGCAAAAGGAGAAAGCAGAAACAGAAGCAATGGAAAAGCAGCAGCAGAAGGGACAGGGAAGTGGAGACAAAGTCCATGAGCTCGTTCCCCAACATAAGAGGAAACAGCCCCAGTGACAGGGGAAACATCCAAGACTGATGGGATTCACGTTGTAACTTGTCCAGTCACTCCTGTCTGACAAGGAAAGGGGTCTCCTTTCATGTCCATGCCACAGAAGCAGCCAGGAGCCCAGGTAATTAGGTACACAAGAGAAGATACAAGAGTTTAAGTTCAGGGCAGGCAGAGGAGGATGGACCCAGGCAGAGGAGAGCTGTGGGTTTGTCAGTACCAGGCACCAGCCTCACTCTTGCGCTTATTTAGACACGATGTTGCTCATACTCCACTGTAGCTGGGCTGCTCCAGCTGCTGCTCCCCCTGGGAGCTCTGGAGGGTGAGTGCGGCCCAACACAATGAGGTTAAAGATGCTCCTGGCTCCTTGGGATGGCTGGAATACTTCCTGGGAAGCTTGGCTGATGTTCATCTGGCCTCAGCAGACCCAGAGGTGATGGCTGTTGTATCACAGCACTTGAAGGCTGATAAAGCTGTGAGGAACTGAGTGGGCAGTCTGTACTTCTGCTGTGGTTTCTGCTGTCCCATGGGATCTGTCCATTCCCTCCTGTTCCCCCTCAGCCTTTCAGTCACAAGGCTGCAGGAAGAGGCACTTTCTTTGTGAGAAGCTGTGACCAGCCTGCAGCACAGCCTGCAGCACAGTCCTCTTTGCATACAGCTTTGCTCCTCTGCTGTCCTCACTGCCCTTAACCTTTGGTTTCAGGCCTGAAATCCTCTCTGTTCTTGTGCAGTGTTCGCATTTTACTGATCAGTCTCTATTTCAAAGCCCTGGCTTCTTCCTTGACTACACACCAGCTGTTCCCATGCCCAGCAGCCACCCCAGCTGTGGGTTATACAGGGAAGGGCAGTGCAAGTGACTGCACACTCTCAGCCAGAAGCTCAGCTCTGTTTTGCACTCTGCTGGGACAAACCCTGTCCTGGGCTGCAGGGGTTTTCCTTTGCTTTTGTGTTCAATAATCCCTTCCCCTCTGCTGGTGGGATGGGACAAGTAGGGATGCCCTGAGAGGGACCCAGCAGCCAGTGCCCTCCTCCGCTCTCCTCACAGGTCTGTAGTAGCTTCAGCAGCAGCACAGCCCCCAGTGAACCCCTAAGCAATACAGTCGGGTCATGGTACCACAGCCCAGAAAACAAAGCAGGATCTCCCCAGGAGAGGGTGGACTCGGCACCGGGTTGGAAGGATGCAACCTTAAAGTGAGCAGACATGATATCTAATCCTTGGGAAGTGCCTGCAACAAGGTGTGTCCAGCTAAGGAGACCAAGCTCTCCAGCCTGAGCATCTCCTGAGCATTGTTTGGCAAGTGGTTTCTGCCTGTCGCATTTCCCCTTGCCGGCTGCGCCTGCAGTGGCATTTTCCAGCCCTTTCCTGCCATGGTCCTAATGTCGGTGCAGTGACGACAGGGAGAGAGTTACTGTTTGTCCAGGGGCACACACAGGGCAACAGGGCAGGTCTTGCCTCTGCCTCCACCCAGAGCCATTCACAGGACCATGCTGTGCCCCCTTCCAGGACTGAGTCTCTGCAAAGGGCAGGAGGAGCAGGGAGGGTCCTGGTAAGGCAAAGTGGGGTGTGGAAAGCTGGGTTTCTTAACAGTGGCCTTGAGCTAACCAAAGAGGGGAGAGAAAAGCTGCCTCTGGTCTGCCTCTGAACATGGGATTCCTCAGTGCAAGAAGAAAACAGGCAGCTTCTCTTCTCTCTGCTCCTGGACAGAGGAGAGTGATAATCTCCAGTTTAAGCCAGTGGCCCCACCCTGTAAGGCAACTGGCCTTTCCAAGAGAGGGGTGTGCATGGCATCCTTGAGACAAAAAAACAGGAGTAAGGCATCTGGGTCAGCCTCAGCCCACTCACGTACCTGAGCCATTCTCGAGGGTTTCCCAGTGCTCCTAGTTTGTGCACTTCCGGGCCTTGGAAAACCAGATGCATTCATCACTCCAAGTCCTCAGCTGTCAGGACCTGCCTCTGGTGGCAGTGGGTGCTCCTGAGTGCACCTAGGAGCAAGGGGCTGAGTGGTCCTCCAAGCTGTGCTTTGGTGACCCAGCTGCCATTATGTGCTTTGGTGTCATTGGGGCTGAGAGCAAGATGTTGGCCAGAACATGAACTTTGTCAGCTTCTCCTGCCAGCTGTCCTCTGCAGGCAGTAGCTGCCAGTCCAGGCAGGGTGCCAGGAGGCTCTCAGAGAACTCCTCTCAGAGAGACAGGTACCTCTGATCTGGCAGGGCTCCAGTGTTCAGCAGGAGCATCCCGGTGCAGACTCCTCTGGGCAGGCTAGCCCGTACTCCCTCCTCCCACAAAAGCACTGAATGGATGCTCAGTGCCATGGCTGGTGACTTGGATAGGCTTTGCTGTTCAGGATGGGAAAAGGCGTTCGCTCTTAGCATGTGTTGCTGCTGCAGTTCCTGTGGTGTGTGAAAGTGCACTGGGACACCAGGATTGTATTGATGGTTCTAAGGCGAAGGCTGGCAGGTGCCAAGCCACCAAGGGTGTCTGTCTGTCTGGGGAGGACAAGCCAGCAGGCTAGTGATGACAGACACATGAAAAGCCTAAAGTGGACACCTAAACTACACCTTGTGTGACCTCCCTGGCTCCCCTGTCCATCTGTGCATCGCTCAGAGGCACGGGCCCACTGCAGAGCTGGGAGCTCAGTAGCGGAATTAATGCCAAAGTCTTCACACTTCATTCCAGCCCGCATGAATGGGCTCATTGTAGGGAACAGAGTGGTGGCAGCACGCGGATTACACGGCATCATGGCAGCTCTGGCATCGTGCCATCCTGACCTTTGTGTCCCTGGCAGGGCAGCCAGGAAATCTGGCCTGGAAGAAGGCAGCTCTTTGTGGGGGAAGAAAGAGCATGCCTAAAGCCCAGGTCTTCCCGCTGGAGCCCTGTGGGACAGAGCCTGCCTGTCCAAGTAGAGATGCACCTCTGCTGCATCTGAGGTCTTCCTACTGCTCAAACACCTTTAAATTTGCTGCACAAAATCAGGCAAAAAAATTCTGTGTTTGGCCCTCTGCAGCACAGTGACATGGACCAAGCACCTCTCATCCCACATGCCTCACAGCAGGTTGGAGATAACACCTGGGTCGTGTTTCACGGTGGCAACATAGTCCTGCTGTCACATGGGAAACCAGTGGAAGTCAGCTAATTAGCATTAATTAATGGTGTTAAGAGAAACCTTGCTTTTCCAACTAAGTGTGGAAGAGCCCAGGAGATCTTATCCCAAGCAGAATCACAGGTACAGTGAGGCAAGGGGATATGGTCCAGTCCTTCCCTCAGGCAGTGACAGGGGCTGCAGGGACAGTCATTGCTGCTCTCTGCCCCACGGGCTGGGCTGTCACCCCCAGATCCCTGTGTCCTGCTCTGCTGGGTCCACTGGCCATGCTGAGAGCCTGCCCACAGTGCCAGAACAGCAAGAGAACATCACGGAAGTGACAACAGGGAGCACAACTGCGTGCTGGGGACTAAAGACTTCCTCCCATTAATATCACCTCTACCCGGGGCCAGGAGGGAGTAAAGGATGTAGGGCAAAGGGGGAGAATTTATTCCCAAGTGATTTGTTTTATACTTGAAGGGTCTGGTTCTCATCCACAGCTTGCAAAAGTATTTCCTGCCGGCCAGCTGCCAAGGAAATGTGGACCAAAATAGCCCAGTGCTTAGTGGGTGCCATGGCATGACACAGTGCCTCCCAGGTGCGACACAGCCTCAGAGCAGCAGAGCCCAGGGAACACGGCATGTTTGTGGGGAGCAGTTTGTGCCCTAGCAGTGGGGAAACAGCCCTGGGCAGAGGTGGAACTCACCACTGCAGGACTGCTGTGGGCAGTTGTCCACCACGCTGCTACTGGAAGAGTCTGCAGGGACATTGAAGTCATGGTTTTGCTTTTGACTTTTAGGACATGTCTCAAAAGCATCACACCTGGAAGGAGCAGGCTCCTTGGCTGTCTGCCTTGGTGAACGCTGTGGGCACAGGTGTGCCTGCCAAGGGCTTCCCCATGGGTGCAGCTGGGCAGGCGGCTCGCTGGAACCCCCCCCGCTGCGGCGTGCCGGACCTGCCGGTGTTGACGGACGGCCAGAACGGGCGGAACCGGCAGAAGCGGTTCGTCCTCTCCGGCGGACGCTGGGACAAGACCGATCTCACCTACAAGTAAGGGAGGCCTGAAATGGCAGTCAGGCTGGTTGGCTTCTTCCTCCCCAGCTGCTCAGTCTGATGTCCCCTGGAGCCCGGCACGCTGTGATGTGACCATGAGAGCTGGAGGGCACGCCGGGGCCAGGGGAGCCACATGCTGAACCACAGCAGGCTCGTCCCCAGCACCTCCACATCCCCTCACGCACACCCCCTCAAGCACACGCTCCATAAACACAGCTGCCCACCCACCCCTGCCCAAGCACATTGTGCACAGCAACTGCATCAGCCCTCGGTCGGTCCCACACCAACACCCCTGGGCACACGCGGTCACTTCCCTCACGTGTGCTGAGCCGAGCCTCCACCACCAGCACTCTCCTGCTGTGCCTTTGCCTCCACAGCCACCCTGTGGGAGGTTCACCTCACAGTTTATTTTAAGAAGATCTTTTTCTCAGCTGTTATTGATGGTCCCATAAACATGACTTTGGTGTAAAGGTTTGCCCAAATCACCGCACACATTCTCAATTGTGAATCTACTCAATGGGCTGGCAGGAGGGTTGTGCCTGGCAGCCTCCCCAGCTGCCCTCAGGGGTATGAGTGGAGAAGTGAGCACAGTCATATGGACCTCGACAGCATGTAAATCATCTTTTGCTTAATCCAATACAGGAAACAGTTCCTCACACCGTTAGGACGCTGTAGATAACAGAAAGGTTTCTTCCTTTTTTTTCCTTTTTGGTCTATAGTGCTAAAGAAAGAAACACAGCAGAGATTTACACACAGCAATACTGTTAATGGAAGGAAAAGAAACTTCCCTCTGCAAGTCTGCTCTTGTTATTGGAGGAAGTGGGAGCAACTGCTAAGTGAACCCCAGTTTCCAGGGGCAAAAAATGCAGAGTTTGAGGAGAAGAAATCACATCACGCCACTCCCAGGAATCTTTGTGGTGGTGACCTTACAGGGAACAGACCTGGGGAGTGCTGTGGCACTTAAGAACAACACAGAATCTGCAAAACTCTCCAGGGAACTCACCTCTGGCACACCAGCCAGAGGGTTTCAACACTGGTGGGATTTATCCACTGCACATGGTAGAGGATGCTGGAGCAGTGCATGTATGGACTGGAGATGTTCTGGTGCTGAGAGTGGTGGCCCTAGTGATGTTGATTGTAGAACTGGTGTCTTTCTGACAGCAGTCCATGGGACAGCAGCTGATGCTCTCCTCATCCAGCGTCTTTTGCCTTCCAGAATTATCAGGTTCCCATGGCAACTTGTAAAAACTAAAGTGAGAAGGACCATTGAGGAAGCTTTGAAAGTCTGGAGTGATGTGACCCCGCTGACCTTCACCGAGGTGCAGGAGGGACGGGCTGACATCGTCATTGATTTCACAAGGTGAGCATGGTGGGCAGCAGCACGCTCCTCCCAGCCAGAGGAGCAGCGCTGTAACCAGAGCAGAGACCTGCCAGCACACAACTTAGGCATTTAAATGGAGGCTCAGATTTCTGCTTTCAGACACTGGGATCTTTTCAGTTTTGTCAATTGTGGGCTGCTTGGTGTAAGTGCAGCTGTTCCACACTGGCTGTGCACAGCACCGTTACTGATCATTCATTAATTTTCCTGGTACATTTACGTTTCTCTGCCCACGGGCTGTTTTCTTAAGCGTTTGTTTTGACTTTCCATCTTCAGGTCCTCCATCCTGTCCCTTGACTGAACGATGTAACTGTCTGCCCAAAGACAAATATAGTTTCTTGGTTAAGTGAACCTTGGCTCCTGGCCTGAAATTCCCTTTTGGCAAAATACGCACTGGGGCAAAGACTTCCCTGAGCTGCATGTTTGCACAGAGCTAATGAAGGCAGTGGAGACTGTCCAAGCAGTGATGCGATTTGCGTGCTGTGTATTTGCCTACACCTCCCTGGGCTCTCTCAAGTGGCCACATCTCTCATGGGTTTCCTTCATTACTCATCAGCAGCTTGGCTCGAGCGAGGACATGAGAGTTTGGCTGGGTTTGCTGCTAGCTGCCCTTCTGCAGCCCATCACCACTCAGTAATATCAACTTAATCTTGGCTTAAGCAGTCAGCTCCTTAATTCTTTAGGCTCCACAGCCAGCTCTGGGCTGGAAGCTTAAGAGGGGGAGGGGAGAAACGTCCCTGAGAAAACATACAAACTCTCTAGGTCTTGGTGTGACTGAACCCTGCTTCCTCAGTGCTTGGTGTGATCAAGCTGCTTCCTCAGGGCTCTGATGCAGAGCTTAGTTTGTAGCAACTGGAATAGCTCTGAGCAGTTGATCTGGACTGGTAGGATGAACTTAGGATGGGAATGAGAGCTGCTGTCCCCTCTCAGTGGCTCCTACCATTGGCCATATGATGCTGGAGTTCCATGGCCCTTTGTCTGAGGTGCAATGTGTCTTCCCTCCAGGTACTGGCATGGAGACAATTTGCCTTTTGATGGGCCCGGAGGGATCCTGGCACATGCATTCTTCCCCAAAACACACCGGGAAGGAGACGTTCATTTTGACTATGATGAGACCTGGACGATTGGGAACAACCTGGGTACGGTACTGTTTCAAGGGGAGCCGTGGATGCTCCACGGTGCTTGTGAATGAGATTGGAAATGATTCCCCTGTGGTGTGAACAGGGACCCTGTAAAACTGAGAGGCAACAACTATTTTTGTGGTGAGCATTGTTATCTCCTACCACTTAGAAACCTACTGTTAGTTTTCAAGCCTTTTCATCTTTCAGCCACAGCAGAGCCTGTACCCAGCAGCAGGACCCTGGCTTCCCCGTGGACTCCTCCTGTGTGGGGGGAGCAAGACAGATGGTTCCTCTGTCGAGCCATGTGCCCTGCCACTTGGGAATTGCACCCTGCATTGGCAGGAGTCATTAGAAATGAGGCAGGGAAAGGATGAAGGAAAACTGAGTCTCAAGTTCCATGTGACACAGTTGTCTTCCAAAGAACAGTCTCAGTCCCAGTCCCTGCACGCATTGTTCACCATCTGCCCTCAAACAAGCCCATAAAGGGAAACCACCCAGGCTCCAGCTCTGTTCCCGTGGCCTGGGAATGCTCTGACCATAAACAATGCTACATCCAGTCAAGATTCTTTTTAAAATTTTTGCTAATAATAGATCTAAGCTGGTAGCTCTTTGCTTGGGCACTCAGGGTCTGGTGTCACAGTATCTCATGAGATACTGCAGTACCGCCTGCGACCATCTGGATCAGTGCCCAGACCATCAGTTTCTGGAAGACTCACCAAAATTAACCCAGGTCAGCTCCTCCTCCTCCTTCCCGGTTTATCTACAGGGACAAAGAAATAATCACAAAGCCCAAGTTAACCTTGGGCCTCTCCGGGGTTTCCCAAAAATTTTGGCCATGTCAGTGGGCTTCCCCAAAGCCCGTGTCAGTGTCAGCTGTAGGCCAGTTTGACTGCATAGGACACAGCACTGCTGTGTCTCCAGCCCTGCTCATGCTGACCCAAAACAAGAATCACAGAGCACAGGACATTTTTACAGAAGTGTTTCTGCTCCTGGGGAGGGGTGGGCTCTGTCAGTTTTCGGCCTCTGTTGGGGTTGCCTGTGTTGTTGAAGAATTTCCTACATCCTCTCATAAAACAGTGTTGGGGGCAAACCAGGAACTGAAAACAGACACAAGCTCCCATCAGAATCCAGCTCTGTGTCATGGTGTTCCCCCCCCTTCCCCCCACCACATATCATCCATAAATAACCGTTGTAAAAGCTCTTTGCAGCTAATTGCCGTTTAATATGCTGAAAAGAGCTTTACGATATAAACATGGATAAATCCTTGACTCAGCTCTCAGTGAGACAGGGAAATCCTTAGCCTCATTTTACAGATGGGAGAGCATAAGTGTGAGGAGGGCTAAGGCGTACCCTGGGGTCAATCCAGAGCTGTGCAGGAAGCAGGACCCCACGTGGAGGGCCATCCATGAGGGACACAGGGATGCTGCCCAGCACAGCTCCTTCAGCCGTGCTGTTGTGCACCTTCCCTGGAGAATCTGACAGCACAGCTGATCTGCCAACACTGGAAAGCATCAAGTGCGGAGCCTGCCAAGCCAAACAAGTGTCTGAAAGTTTGTAATAAATCACTGGCATAGAAATCCCACTCTCTCAGCTGACCTAGATGTGTTGATTTAATCCGGTCAGTGCTGTGCAAATTCATCATTTCCATGTAAAGCTGGCCAGAGGAGGAAGGCCGGGGCTCACCTTCCCCTCTACCCTTTCCTGGCGTTCCTCCTCCCCACTGTATTCCCCCTGTCCCATCCAGTCCTGGTGCTGAGAAGTGACTTGCTCCCCTGGAGCCAGCAGGGAAATCCTGCTTGGAGCATCAAGGCTGGCTGACTCACATCCCTGCTGTTCACATTACTTGGGCTGCAGCTTGGAGGATTTCTGGCTGAAGGCAAGTGAATGAATATGCTGGGACTTGTCAACAAACAGCCTCCACTCATAGTGAAATTTATCAGCTTTAAAAAGGACCCATTGGAAGCTAAACAAAATCTGTCAAATAATACAAGTTTGTGTGCTGAAATCCCCTTTTCCCCTTCTCCTTTTGCAGATGTTCCAAGGTCATGTATTCCTAAAACATGATGTCCCATAAATTTGTTTAAGTCTGGTAAAGAAGTCTCAGGCCTTGACATTGGATCATTTTTTATGGATTTATTTCTAAATGACACCTTCCTGACACAGTCTCCAGACAAGCAATAAATGAGCTCCCTCTGCTGTCTGTGTGACAACGGCCTTTGGCAAGTGTTAATCCCAGAGAGTTCCCTTGCCCACACCAGTGTCTTCCACAGTGACATGCTAAACTTCAGCTCTAGCCAACAACTGCTGCAAGGCCACAAACACCAACCTTACCACCCCACCACCTACACCTATGGTCTAGACTTCCTTCTCTGTGCAAATTTCTCCTTTCCAAAAGTGCAGGGAAAACCCTTTTCTTCCTGGTAGCCGATGAGGTGGCAGGAGCCTCTGACAACAGAAATGCAAATTATCAACATATCCAGGTGTATGAATTGACTCATGGTGCTTCTGCACCAGTGAATCCCTTTATTATGCCCTTTGACTCCTTAAAAAAACACCCACAAACATATTTTGGAGCTACTCAGGAAAAATCTGGGAAGAACCTAGTGGAGGTAGATTTCTCTTTCCTCTTTTTGGACTCCTCCAATATACGTCAGTGTCTGGGAACTGGTAGGAACAGGCCCGGGAGGCAAAAGCATGTGAGCAGATAAAAAGTATCTTCCATCTTCACCCATTGTAGGCACTGACCTTCTGCAAGTGGCTGCACATGAGTTTGGCCACGTCCTGGGCCTACAGCACACAGCTGTCTCCAAGTCACTGATGTCTCCTTTCTACATCTTCCGGTACCCCCTAAGCCTGAGTGAGGATGACAAGCAAGGTATCCAGTACCTCTATGGGAAACCCTCACCGGAGCCTGACCCAACCCCAATGCAGCCAGCAGAGCTGCCCCAGCCAGACCTCGAAACAAATGAGATCACCAATGTGGAGGTGAGTGAATGGCTTGTCTGTGCCCTCCCCTGACACACTGGTTGGGGCTGTCCTCACCAGGAGGCTGGCAGCAGGTTGGGTTGGTGTCTGCCTCTTCCACTAACACTGCCGAGCCCAGGCCCGGATCCCACGGCTGGCACTGGGATGTGCAGGGAGGGGATCTCTGGGCAGCACACGCCCAACCCAAACTGGGCAGTTGCCTGGACACAGGGCCTTCCCCTTGGCTGAACCTCAGGATGGCTGCTCCTGAGGTCCAAGCCCCTGACCCACTGTGCTTTGGCAGGCTGTGCAGCCCGATGCCTGTGACACAGCTTTCGATGCTGCATCCACCATCCGAGGGGAGCTGTTCTTCTTCAAGTCCCGCTACGTGTGGCGGCTCCGAGCTGGAAAGCTGCAGGACGGCTACCCAGCTCTGGCCTCTCGCCACTGGCAGGGGATCCCCAGCTCTGTCGATGCCACCTTCGAGGACCCTCTGGGCAATATCTGGTTTTTCCAAGGTAAGAGCTGGACCACGATCAGATGGCTCAGAAATACATCTCAATTACTTAGCAGTAGTTGGGACCCAGCAGGTCCCTGGAAGAATAAGTCTCCTGGAAATCCTCAACAATCCAGTAATCCTTGTTCTTTTATCAACTTTTTATCAGTTATTGAGGAGGAAAGAGACAACAAGGGGTCACTTTTGTTTTAAACACAGCCCATTCTCCTTCCCTGGAACACAAACATTTGTAATGAGCCTCTGCCCTGGCAATGCTGCTGGCAGAGGAGAAAGAAGGAAACATTTGCTCCATCTCCCCAGCTGTCATGGGAAGCACTGTGCTAGAAGTGATCCCCCGCAGCTTCCCTGGTTGTGAAACACCTGTGCCTGTGTTCCCAGGGCCCTGTTCAGGGAATGTACAGCATTTTCTCTGCTCCTCAGAGACCTGGATGTGGAACTTCCCTAGTACCCCATGACTTTATGAGCCTACAGGGAGCCTGGGTGCAGAACCAGGCAACCTCCAGCAACCACAGAAATTAAAAATGAAACTGCCTCCTGACCATCTCTGGAGTTCAAGGCCAGCAACAAACCCTATTTCAGCTCCACTGTTTTCCTTAATGCTCTTTCCAAGTGTAACTCTAATAGGAGGGATGCAGAATGACATGGGAACTCATTGTGGGTGTGCACCCTGTCTGCACTCCATGAGACCAAGTACCAAAATCCCACCACATGGCTCTGCAGGCAGAGCTCCTGTGTAAACACATTACTTAGCACCTGACCTGCACACAAGGACTTACAGTGCTAAAATTGGCAGGCTCCTACGGTGAGTTAAAATGAGATAAGGGGAAAGTATTACATGCCGTAGGCTAATTACAGAGATTTCCCTTTTAATCTAATCTGGAACTATGCTTCCAGTCTCTATATCAACTTGGCAAATTCTTCCTGGTTTCTGCAGCTCACTCCTTTCCAGCCACATGCCCTCTTTTTGCCTGTGCATGCTCACATGTTTTCCAAGTGCTGAGGTTGCAGGGTAGAGGCTGGTCCCTCCAGCCAAGTCTTTTATAACTTCCACAAATAGAGAAGCATGCTGCTGAAATGGACCTTTCTGTCCCCCACTAACACTCACCAGACTGGACTGAGGTGGGATGCCAATGCAGTGCTTTGGACACACAAGTGGCAGTGTCCATTACCCTGGTGGTGTTTTTGCGTCTCAGGCACAACTTCCCGTGGGAGCTCTGCCAAGGCACCAGCTCCAGCTGCACAACTCCCTGCCAAATTATCAGACACCAAGGAGTTTCTGACCCCTTGTCTTCCTTTTCTGCTTCCTCGATAGATTCTCAATACTGGATTTATGATGGCGAGAGACGGGTATCTGGTCCCACCCCAATCGTGGAGCTGGGCCTCCCTGCATCCCCTGTGCAGGCAGCTCTGGTGTGGGGGGCTGAGAAGAATAAGATCTACATCTTCAGTGGAGGCAACTACTGGCGCTTCAACCCTCACAGGCGCCAGGTGGACAACATCTACCCCCGGGCTATGGCTGACTGGCGCGGCGTCCCACAGGAGATTGACGCCGCTTTTCAGGATGAGTTTGGTCAGTGCAGCAGGATCATGGCCTGCTCTGGGGCGGGTGCTCTGGCTGACACCACTGGGCAGACTTAGACATGTGGTAGTAGTGGACACTTCCCAGCCCTAACACATCCCATACAGTGTAGGGGGGCAGTTCCCTCCAGCAGGTAGCGAATTGAGGCTTCGCCCACGAAAGTAAGAAGTTTCAATCTCATTAATTGCAGCAACTGATATGTAAGTATATGATAGAGAGAAGTAAAATATCTGACCAAAGAATGATCACAGAGTGCTACTCACCCTCTTACTGCTCCTGCCAAAGGAAGTGATGAGAAGACAACAGAAACACTGCCCACACTTCAGCCTGGGCAGCTGAACAATGAACAGGCTGCTTTTGGTATTGACCAATCCTCCCCAGTGTGCCCCATGCTGAAGAGAGTACCATAGAAACACTGGGGACAGCCGGGGTGCTTGGGGTGACAGGTGTGGTGAGTGCCTCTTTCCTCTCTAAGGATGAAGTGAATCAACTCCCCACTGCTTCCAGAACCTAAATTCCAGGGCAGCTTGCCCACAGTAACAGATGCTCTGCACCAGGTCTTTGTCCCTGTCCTAGACATCCTCTGCCCTCACAGGGCTGGGTCACTACAAGCATACAGCATATTTAAACCCACTAGGAAAATAAAATAAAACCCATCCTGTTTACTGTCCAAAAAGTAAAACTAGACTTTTTATCAAAATTTAAACGCTATGAAAGAAAAGCGAATGCCACAAGCCTCAGTTCAAGTAATATCTCCTGCCTCATCCAGCTCTCTTTCAGTACGGCATGTGTTGCAGAGTGACAGCTGAACAAAATGCTGGGAAAGAGCTCTGAGCCACATGAATGCTGTCTCTTCTAACCCTTCCTCTCTCACCCACAGGTTTTGCCTATTTCCTGAGAGGCCAAGATTACTGGAAGTTCGATCCGGTCCAGGTGAAAGTGCTGGAGGGCTACCCACGCCAGATCAGTCAGGACTTCTTCAGCTGTACACCCTCCTCCAGCTCCTTCAGATGAGGGGGATGTCTGTGTCCTCCATGCTCCCCTTTCATCACCCTTACCTCCAGCAGCCACACAGAGGGTTCTCTCTGCCATTCCTGGCTTCCTTCCAGGCTCAGCATCCGACACAACAGGTGTCTGTCACAAGTGACAAAGTTTGCTCCTCTCCAGTTCCAGCAGCCCCAGCTTCAGTTGCTATCAATGTAAAAGCAGCTGCCATGTTCTTTGCAGGCAAGGGCAGCCACACTCTTCTAGCAATAGCATCCCAGAAGCCATCAGGCCAGCCTGGAATGGGATCATGCTTCCATAATTAATCTGAACCCCATCCTGTAGAACTGATCCAATAGCATTTCCTATGTTTACATAACTCACTACGGCCGCCCTTTGCTGCTCCAGACGCTGGCCAAGGAGGAATGATCCCCCAGCCCGGGGTTTTGAAGGACACCGACCCTACCTGCGGAGGAGGAGGAGAACTGGACGTGCGGCTGCTGCCAGAGTCACTTCGCCGGGGCAGCCGTGGTGACTGCCAGGGCCGTGCCGCAGCCCTACTCCCGGCTTAACGTTGTATCACTAGTGTGCGTTAGGATTCTGTACCGATTTGTATACAGACAAGGGGCCCCCTCCCTTCCTCCCTCCACGGTGCTGGGTGCCAGTGCTGGACACTGCCCCGCGCTCATCCCGGCGAGGTTCCCCTCCCGGGATGCTCAGATGCACTGATCGCTCTCGTACCGCCGTTCCCGGCCCAGGCTGGCACCGCACACCCGCTGTGTCTGCTCAGCCTTACGCCAAACACCACCGGGCTGGGAACAGTCTCTTCCCTTTTCACCTTCCAGCCCAACCCGGGTGCGCGGCTGGAGAAATGGCGGCGGGCGAGGATGC
>VZRS01003350.1:96899-115595 GCA_013398055.1 Ifrita kowaldi | reverse complement strand
GCCCCCCCCGCCACTAGCGGAGCCGCAGCCGCCGGCTCAGCACACGCCGTGCGCGGCTCTGTGCGTATTTATGTACCGCCCCGCGACAATAAAATCCGCCTCTTTTCTACATGCTGCCGTCCCAGCTGTCCCTCCTTCCCGCCCCGCCCCGGGCCGCCCCTCCCGCCGCATGCGCGGAGCGGGGCCCGCACTAGGCCGCGGTGCCGCCCGTTGTCGCTCCCGCCGCCGCAGGGCCGCGCTCCGCTCTCCGGCCGCTGCCGCCGCCCCCCGCCCGCCGCCGCGATGATGATGATGGCGCTGAGCAAGACCTTCGGGCAGAAGCCCGTCAAGTTCCAGCTGGAGGAGGACGGCGAGTTCTACATGATCGGCTCCGAGGTGCGGCCCGGGCGGGAGCCGGGCCCGGACCGGGCCGGGGGATACGAGGGGCCGGCCCGGGCGGCGGGGGATGCGGGAGGCTGCGCTCAGAGCGGGGAAGGGGCGGAGGAGAGCCCTGGCGTGGGCGAGCGGCTTTCCGGCCCCGCGGGTCCCCTCTGCCCCCCGGGCGCTGCCCGAGGGCCTCGGCCGTGCTGGGGGAACTGGAGGGACCAGTGCTTCCAGTGAGGGCGGCCCCTGGGGCGCGCACGGGTACGCGGTGACCAGATCCTCGCCTGATCGCAGCCTGAGGCCCCGCTTCTGATCACCGAGAATTTCTGTACGCAGTTGTTGAGGAGTTTGGACTATTTCGTGTGCTGCGAGGCAACGAATCCCACACCTGAGCCTTTGGGCTCAGAAACAGCACCAAAATCAGCCAGTGCAGGTCCTTCTGCCTTGTGTGGACGAGTCTGGTCAACAAACACTGGCGGGCAGAGTTTTAGCACCCCAGTGTCTGTGCTGACACTGTGTTGTCCCGTGCTGAGAGGATGTTGAGCCTCTCTGAAAAAGAGCCTTATTCAAGCAAGAAACACTAGCCCTTTAGCACCAGGGAAACAGCTGAAAACAGGAAGAAGTGTTATAGCTCCCACCTTGATGCAAAAAAGGGAATACCGAATAAGTTTAACTGCCAGTTGTATAGGTTGAACAGAGACTAAACACCCCTCCCTCTCTCATGTGAAATGTTGAGTTTGAAAGAGAACTGTAACTGCAGTCAGCTGAACTGTAAGATTGCCATACCAGGTTCATAAAGAAGGAAGAGGATTCTTTTTTATCTACCGTTAATTTCTGTCTGTTGTTGAGCACTATAGAGTGAAAGATACAGCTAAAAACTGAGATCAAAAAAGAGTCTTCTCAAACAAGGAATAAAAACCTTGTTGTGTGGCAGTCTGCCAGTGTCCTGTCAGTCTGAAAATTTCATTTCAGAGTCTAGAAATAGTTGTATTGTTCAGCAAGGCCTGCTGTAGCCTTCAGCACAGGTGAGGATCTTATGCCAGGAAGAACAGAACTGCTTTACACACGGTAAGTAAATCTGAAAGAGGACTGTTGGCAGCAATCACACTTTTGATGTTCAAAGGGTTTAAAACAAAATACAAGTCTCTGGGCATTTGCTGTAGTCAAATAATGTCTAGATGACTCAGAGGTTCAAAGTAAAAATAATGTGTCAGAAAGCTGGGTATCTGGTTTAGTTTAATTCCAACTGAGCATTGCACACTGATGCAGAAACTGAAGTAAAGAAGGGGTAGGTTGTTCAAAAATACATGCAAATTAATGAAGTGTTTTCCTATTAAATTTTCTATTATCAACGGCTGGGAGGTTTTTTGTATCTAGCGAAATAAGATAGTACTAGTGAAACAAGTGGTGATAAAAATTTTGTTTCCTGTATTGCCAGTAAAATCGTGGTGCTGTTTGATGCCAAACATAGCACAAAAACCCAACAAAACATCCTCTTAAGAGGTCTTTCTTATCATTAAAGAGAGCTGAATTTCTTCCAGCTTCTGTTAAAAATCTCCTAAATGGAATACCAGGCCACATCTCCACTTCTCTTCTTGTAGGTGGGAAACTACTTGCGCATGTTTCGGGGTTCCCTGTACAAGAGATACCCCTCGCTCTGGAGGCGACTTGCCACGGTGGAAGAACGGAAGAAGATAGTGGCCTCTTCACATGGTGAGAAGATGAGTAAACATTCCAAGTAATGTTTATTGAAAATTTTGCCTTGAAAAACTGTTCCTGGCGATTCAGAAGCTTGTGCACCTTGAGGGCTGTGTGAATCACTTCAGATTGCCCCAGTGATGGAGCACCCTGCAACGGTGGCACTGGTGGCTCCTGGCTCAGCCTGGCAACAAATATCACCTGATCAAAAACGTTCTGAAATGGAAACATCCATCATGGAATTCCTGGGGTTGGCTACATTCATCACAAAGCAAAAGCCACATCTCCAAATCAATACAGTATTTCAGAAGAGATTTTTATAGACTAAGAGGGGCATCCTTGTCTCTTTCGTCAAATAGGCAGGAGCGTTGCAAGGATGCCCCATTGAAGATGTGCATCTTTGCTTAACTTTGCTTCTTGCAGGGACTGGATATTTTTGCCTGCCAGAATTTGTGGTGTGTTGCTACTGATGTGACTTCTACAGGGAGAATATTGGTATTGTTTTTGTTGAGGGACTAATTGCAAGCAGTTAAATTTCTTAGCAATATGACTTCTTGTATGTTCTGTAGACTAAAGCATAATAAAAATAATGGTTTACTCTGGGCTTATGTCTCTTTCCTCCAAGTATCCTGCTGACCTCTTGCTTTCTTTTTTCCCCCAACAGAAAATCAGCGGTCTCACAGTCCCCGAAGATGTAAGTCTCATCTGCGTGTTTTTCTTAGCTGTGCTAGAAGAAGAATGTCCACTGTGACCTTTGGTGCTATTGCAATAATATTAACGTCTAATCCTCTTCCTCTGATCTCTCCCTGTGGTCGCCCTAATTGTGCCTCCCAATCCCATGCCTAACTCTTCTTTCTCAGAACCTTAGCAGGACTCCCCAATGCAGATGGTCTCTGTCATTCAGCAGGAGCTGTCCTGAGGTTTCTCCCCCTTTCCTGAGTCTTAACAGCTTTTCTATTGATCATTGCATCTCTATTTCCGACCTTTAAGTCCACTGAGGGTTGATTGTTTTCTGGGCCTTGTAAATATCTATCAGAAGATGAAGCCCAAAGGACACTTGTATCACTGTTCTAGTCCCTCCTGCAGTGACAGAGAGGGCTTGTCACTATGTAGCCTGTTAATGCTACAGTGCTCTGTAGCCCTTTTCCGTGTTAATTATTGGCATCTTTCCTGGTAATAGATCATGGCTATACAACATTAGCCACTAGCGTGACGCTGTTAAAGGCCTCTGAAGTGGAAGAGATCTTGGATGGAAACGATGAGAAGTACAAGGCAGTGTCTATCAGCACAGAACCTCCTACCTACCTCAGGTAACCAGTGTCGGTGAGGGCCAAGCTCAGAACGGAGCTGCTTGGAAGATGTCAGCTTGGGCAGGAAGCACAAGGAGTTGCTTAAGCCCAGGCCGTTGTGCAGGGGTTGTTTGCCAGTCTGCATTAAGTCATTTGCACTGTTGGGCAAATGGGGCTCTCCAGAGTGTAAGGATTGGGTTACTGCCCACATAAAACAGGAAGAAAAATCTAAGTGTTTGATGATACAACTTCTTTTGCAATTACTGCATTCCATCTGTAACAGATGTTTTACAGAATACTCTCTGCACATACTGCCTTCTGGAGACCTCACATTTCTCAGCAGTCCTTTTGTAAAGTATATACAGAAAATCCAAATATGAATCTAGTATTTATAAAGGTGCACCTGGATTCATATCTGATGGATATTTGTGAGCTGGAGAATGGCCTTCCGAGAGGCTGGTGTGGAACATGAGTTCCTCGTAAAACAGTAATGTTGATGGTTCCAGAATAAAATAGCAGGAACTTGTAATAGGACTTAAAGTTTAAAATTACACCATTCCTTAAGTAGCAGCAGTGGTGCTGAGGGCCTGCAGGTTAACATCCAGTCTCCTTCAGAGAGCAGAAGGCAAAGAGGAACAACCAGTGGGTGCCGACCCTGCCCAACAGCTCCCATCACCTGGATGCGGTGCCGTGCTCAACAACGATCAACAGGAATCGCATGGGCAGGGATAAGAAGAGAACATTCCCTCTGTGGTAAGACAGCTTCCTGCTTCCGGAAAATGGAAACAGTTACCAACATGACATGCTGCCAGGGTAGTACTGATGAGTTCGTGTAATGTTGTGAGTCATCCCTAACTGACAAAAGACCTGCAGGTCATTAACTTGGAGGTTCTTAGTTAAATTGTATGTCTTGAGGCTCTTCGTTACAGTAGCCATCCATGGCTCAGAGCAGAGGTGTTCCTTTTGTCAGGAAAACGGTTTATTTTTTTCCTGATGAGTTCGTTCTATTTCCTGCTGATTTGCTGAGCAGTTGTCATTTGAGGAGCCTGCAGGCCCTCTTTGTGAAGGACAGGCTGGTTCTCACTGACATATACCAGTAACTTTGATCTAGTTTATTTAGTGGAAAATGCTGCTGAAGCTCATGACTAACTTTTTTTCCATTATAAAAGTTGAGGAAACCAAGATAAATGTAATCCTAGAAAGCTTCCTTGTTTTAATTGCAGGAATGTGTTGTGATAGATGTAATAAAAGGTGATAAACTGGTATTAGTTGCCATAGCCCTGTAAGCTTGCATTGAGGAGTCTGTCCGTAGACTGATCAGGGAGTTGGAGTGTGGGGATTGCTTCCAACAAATGTTGCCTTCCCTCTACGGATGCCAGATGTGTCATGTGCTCGTTGCATATACTGTGTTGTTGGTCTTCACTTTAGCTTTGATGACCATGACCCAGCAGTGATCCATGAGAATGCGTCCCAGCCAGAGGTTCTGGTTCCAATCAGGCTTGATATGGAAATTGATGGGCAGAAACTCAGAGACGCATTTACGTGGAACATGAATGGTATGTAGCAAGGAGAGTTTCCTGAGGCTGGGGAGATAAAGTTGTGTCCTTCACTAAATGTCCTTGCCCCGTAGAGACAAAGATTTAAAGCTCTCCCACTTTGGACTGTATTCAGTGCTTGCATCTCTTAGCAAGTGCTTTGCCACTTCCATGGGTTGCAGTCATTCCTGGACATGTAGTCTGAAGAGTTTAACTGGCATATTTTCCTGAGCCAGTTCATCAGCTCACTGGTCTGAGAGTACTCTGTTAGCTGAGGTTAATGGCTGTGGCTTCTGTGGTCACGCTGTCTGGATACCATGGAATGGGTAAAAAAGGCTGTAAGTCCCTGTATCAGTGTTTATGTCCTTACAGACCTGGTACAAAACACCCTTTTAAAAGCAAAAGGTAATGCATTTGGGATTCCCTTTGTCACCTCACCCCGTGGGAGTAATTTTGTGTATTCTGTAAGTGGCAGACATTAATTTCAAGAAAGTTTACAATGTTCATTCTTGTTCTATAACAGAAAAGTTAATGACCCCAGAAATGTTCTCCGAGATTCTTTGTGATGACCTGGATTTGAATCCTCTGACCTTTGTCCCTGCTATTGCATCTGCCATCCGACAGCAGATCGAGTCGTACCCAACTGACAGCATCCTAGAAGATCAGTCAGACCAACGAGTTATTATCAAGGTAATACAGGAAGGCAGTAGGATGAAAGCAGAACCATTTCGGTTTCTCTGCTTATGTTATGGGGGACTAGGAGTACAAAGGTTTCCCTCAGAGCAAAGGAGCTCTTAATTCCAGTCCTGCAACCAGATTGTTTTGTCCTTTGTATTGAGAACAGAACCAAGGTGATAGATTATTAAACATCCACATGCCCAGCCTCTGAGATGATGAAATAGTTCGGTTAAAGCACTGCCATCTTCCTTTGGAAGAGCTGAACCTTGGTGAGCAATGCTGAGTTGTCTTCATGCTACTGGAATTAAGAATTCAGTTAAGGAACTCTGCAGATGAAACAGGAGTTACTGCTCCGTACTCTTCAGCCTCTGCCTCCTCAGTTCAATTACCTTGGGCAAACCTTTGTGAAAGTGGAAACAAATAACCTGTTTCTTTGCTTATCTCCAGCTGAACATCCATGTAGGAAACATCTCCCTTGTAGACCAGTTTGAGTGGGACATGTCAGAGAAGGAGAATTCACCAGAGAAGTTTGCCTTGAAGCTGTGCTCAGAGCTTGGCCTGGGCGGGGAGTTTGTCACTACTATTGCGTACAGTATCCGGGGACAGCTGAGCTGGCATCAGAAGACATACGCCTTCAGGTACTGAGCTGCCACCTCCTTGTATGGCTCTGGGGTGTGTTTGTACTGCATGGGTATCTGCATCGATGGATCTTAGAACAGCTGACCTGATGCAGAAGGTTTTGTTTGAAATTCGTCCTTACAGCTTGCACCCATTCTGTCCATCTTAACAATATTTTGTGCTTGTGCCTAAGTGTCTTTTCCTGCTGGGTCTAATACATTTCAGGACCAAATATTGATGGAATGTCAGCTTCTGCTGACAGAATTAATTAAAAGGGACAGTCCCTCTTCCAATGTAAGGTCACGATGAGCCCCAGATGCATTTTTTGTTTTGTTGGCTTTGCCTAACTTGGGCCATCACCGTTTCAAGTTTTGGTTTTTTGAACTTGGACTGATGGAAACTGTACCTCTCTACCCCGGCTGATGTTAGAGGTAGCTTGATCACAGGCTCTTCTCACAGCGGCAATGCAGCATTGTCAGCTTTGTAATTAGTCTCCTAAACAGCTTCCAGTTGTGCTGTGCAGTGTTCTGTGGTGAGTTCCTGCACTGATGTTATCCACAGCACAGTGCTGAGTCTGCAGCTGTAACAATCCTTTAATGTACACTCTGAGGTTTTGTGACCTCAGGTCATGGTGACAGTCAAGGAAGTTTAAAAGTTCAGCAAATGCTGTATTTGCAGAGGAGGGAATGGTACTGTTGACACCAGTTTTGTAGGGGTCAATTCAAGGAAGCAGGATGACCTGCCTGAGCAGCAAAGGGAAATGTGCCCAGCCCTGTCCTACCTCAGGCAGAGGGCAGGGAGTAGTTGGAGTGGGAGTAAGCAAAGAGGAGCTGGAGACTGTGGGGAAGCTGGCTGCTGCCATGAGCTTTGGTCCTTCTTCCTGCTCCATCCGAAGGTTTCCTGTCTGGTCAGCCTTCTGTGAGAAATAGACACTGATCTGCTCTGACCCAGTTGCTTGTGCACTAGTCTCACTCTGCTTCCTCTGGATGTAGTTTTTATCCTGCCAGTCTTTCACAGCAACTACCTGGTTCTAAAGTGATCCCCAGAGTGATTCATATTAGAAAATGGAAAGGGTCCCTTTAGCACATGAGAATTAAACTCTGAATTAAATTCTTAGATTGTGTGTCCATCCTGCTGATGTTCCTCGGAAGGTGGGAGGTGGCTCCTACCTTTCCCTCCACAACAGCTGACTGGTATTTTCAGTTCTGGCTTGGGACCACGTCCAACAACAATAACAAAGCAGTGGGTGGGCATTCCTGAGAAGCGATGGGAACCTGTAGGGTGGTAGATGAGAACCTGATACCTGTTGTAGTGCAGCACTGCCTGCATTGTGGCCTGCAGTAGCAGAGAGTGAAGTGTCTGTCCGTTCTTCCTGAGCTTCTCCATGTATTGCAGATATCCAAGAAAGTAATCTGTGTATGTGTTGACTCTTGGGAGTGGGGTTCATTTTTCTCTTTGCTTCCGCTCAGTTGCTGGAACTTGCACCAAGTAAAGTTTCGGTCAGTACTGCTCAGGTTTATGTTAATGCCAACTTCACACTATTCTGTCTAAAAACATATCTTGGGCCATGGTATTGAAGGGTGCTTCCTTTTAGGAGTAGTTCAAACAGGCAGATTTCATGCCTTCTTTAGACTGTGGCAGTATTGTAAGAGGGAGAATAAAAAACTAAAAAAGGAACCCCAACAGAACAAAGTACATAGACATGAGCTGTTCAGAGAGAAAAAAACATCTAATTGAAACCTCATTTTTTTCTGTCATAGTACAAACATGTCCTCCTCTTCCCTTTTTTCTTCCAGCAAAGGAGTACTTTTGAAACCTTACAGTGATTAATGATATTTGGGTTCTGTGGTTGGTTAGTTCCTGAGTTTTCAAACCACAGGGGTGGTGGTTGCTCCAGCATCATTCCATTGATGTAAGGAAAGGGTCTGCTTTCGATGTATCAAAAGAACCTTAATATCTCAAGGGACTGGGGTTTTGAGAAGTCATGTGCCTCTTAATCATCTGAGGGAGAGGTGAAACTGTCTTTTAGCTGATGAAAGCCAGGGCACTTTTTTCAGCTGGCCTGCTCTGTGCAAAACAAGGAAAGCCTGAAGTCCAGTGCAAGGGCAGGACTGGAGGCAGACAGGTAACTGCTGCCTATGGGATTTTCAGGGGGAATGTGTGCCACGATGTTCCCTCCTGGGTACTGAGTGTTTCTGGTGGCAGCACACAGCACTTCATAGCCAGTTTTGCTTTTGAGACCTGAGGGATGGCACAGGTTCTCTCGCACACCAAACCCACATGCCTGAGGAGTCACCTTTCCAAAAGATGATGTGTTTCCATGCTTTGTTGGCATGCCCCTGACACTACTGCCAGAGGCCAGGACCCTGAGCAGAGGCAGTGCCTTGCTCTCCTGGGATGCCTGCAGCTGACAGTGCCTTTCAGCCATTCTGGCAGCAGCACTTTCTTCCTCATCAGGAAAAAACAGGGGAGGAGGAGCTGTCTTACTGCAGAGCTTGGGAGATTAGGGAGGATTTTTCAGTTTCTCTCTGATTCTTTGCTAAAGAAATGTGGTATCTGAGTTGCCTTGCAATTAGGTTATGCACGAATCCAGCTTTCCATCCCTCGTTTAATTCAGTGAATGCTCAGTGTTAAGCATAGTAAGTGAGGTAGAGATCATGCTATCAGTAACAAAAACCCAGTTAATATCTAGTATTTGGCCTGGAATGTGTGGCATTCTAGGACTAAGATGAAATTCCTGGGTTTGAGTGTTGTTTAGTGGATGTCAGCAGTACTGGAAGTAGATTTGATTAAAGCTTCCTCCCCGGATCAGATACCAAAGGCTCTGGATTAATTTTTCATGGTAGCATTACTTTGAAGACTTGTTATTTTAGATTATTGGCTTTGATGCAGATGTTGTGTGTTCCCATGATGATTAGCATTTGCGTTCCTTCCTGGGGGAATGAGAGGGCTGCCTGTGAGTGCTGAAATCCTGTGTAGGGGTGCATGTCCCTGGGGAGAGGGTCAGATATGTGTGCACACCTGTCCCAGGGCTCCTCTCTCTCACACACACACTTCTGCAGCTCAGGCTGAGCCACTTTTGAGAATTCAAAGCAAACATTTACATTCCGAGGCTCCTCTATATTTATGCTGGGCTTCCGGCTCCACTGTCAATATTTGGGAAGCTACTCTTGGTCAATTCCTGTTGACTTTTACTGAAAAGCAGCTAGTGAAGCAGTAAATATTTTTGTGCATGTGATAATACAGCTGGTCAGGGCAGAGAAATCTCTGAGGAACAGATTTTGTGATCTGGGACACAGCCTGGTGTTTCATTGCTTGTTAGCCACAGCCTCTAGTTGCAACAGCAGGTCTGAAAAGACTGCTCTTTCCAGTATCAGGCTCCCAAGAAAGCCAGACTTTTGCCAGGGAGGAGCTGTCAGGGGTGTGCTAACTACAGTTAGTAAGTCAGAGCTGTAGAACAGCAAGGCTAGACAAGGAGCCCTGTGAACAGTCCCAGCTCCAGTGCTGCACTTGGAGCACTCCCAGGACTAATGAACTGGGATGAGCTGTGCCTTTTGGGGTTGAACCCTGCCAGCCAGGTATGTAACAGCCTGTGTGGGAGAGAATTGCAGGTCCGGCACAAATCCCTCTCCAGTGGTGGCTGGAGATGGGTGTAGCTGCTTTCCCAGAAACTTTGGGTTCCACAAGGCTGTAACCAGGAGTCCGTGGTGAACTTCAGGGAACCAGACTGTACTAAGCAGAGTGAAGAAGGAATGCTGAAGCCTGCAAAACTGTAAATGATGCTCTGTTGTCCTTGTGCTTGTGTCTGGGCTGGTAACCCACGGGAGTGCTCTGGGACCACTGATGGATGTTGCTTTGTTGCCCTGTGCCCTGCCCTGCAGCGAGAACCCTTTGCCGACTGTGGAGATTGCAATTCGCAACACGGGAGACGCTGACCAGTGGTGCCCTCTCCTGGAAACCCTCACAGACGCCGAGATGGAGAAGAAGATCAGAGACCAGGACAGAAACACAAGGTACTACCACTACTTTAGACAGTTCTCTTGGCCTGTCCCTTGACAGAAGTTACAAGCTTTTATGTTTGTCTTTCCCTCCTGAGAGCCAGCTGGCAGGATATCACACTTGCACACCACAGCAGAAACTTTAGCTGCAGGGTATTAAACTGTTACCACCTTCCTCCACAAACATAGAAATGTCTACTTTAACCATCTCCTGCTTGAAGCAAAGTTTCCTTTTTGTTTTTTTAACCCTTTTTTTCCCTTTTCCTTGGGCTCTTTGCTTGTCCAGGGTGGGTTGTTAGTATAGGAAGGAATGAATCAAACATACTGGAGTTTCATGCACTGTCATGCTACCTAGAATCCTGCCACAAAGCTTCCTTTTATGTAGTATGAAGTTTAATTTGATGTAGCAATGTGCAAGCTCCCAGTTCTAGCCTGATTGATGCCAACCTGTTTGCCAGCATGGGAGCACTCTGTGGTTCCAGGAGAAGCCCTGCCCATCAGAGACCAGCTAAGTGATGTTTGACAAGCAGTTGAGAGCTTGCACCTACTTGATGAAATTCTTCCTGGAAGATAGAAATGAACGGCTAGTATCTCTCCAAAAGATACATTGTGGAAACAGTAAATATACTGGCCCAGCTCTTTCCCAGGATGTTTTTTTTACTGCTGATTAACAGTAGCACAGTCATTTTGTGTATCAGCTATGGCTAGCTGAAGAGTTTACAACAGCAGCTGGTTCAATCCAAGTTAATGAGCAAAAGTGCCCTAAAAGCTGTTAGTGAAAATAGTGTCTTAGCCTTATCAACAGGGGCATTCTCAGGTGACTGAGGAGTTCTGTCTGTGAATAAACCTGTCTAAAAAGTTCATAAAGCTGTGGCAGCCTCCCCAAAGGTATTGGTTTTGGTAAGAGCTCACATGACTGTAACTTGCACTTACTGTACCTCTTTCTCTCTCCCTTAGGCGCATGAGACGTTTGGCCAATACTGCTCCAGCTTGGTAACCTTCCTGTTGTGACACTGGTGCTCTTCCTACAGACTTTATCCCTATTCCTCTCCCCAAATGGATCTAGGATTGGCAGGGGTCTTTCTGTCTCTGAAGGGGACACACATTCCACTTGCCACGAGTTCCCAGTACTGCTGACTTCTGCCCCCACCCCCTCCACCCAAATGCCACGTACCAAGAATGCTGCGTGAGCAGCGTGATCTAGCTGAGACCTGTGGCAGGTGTTGGAGCCCTTATATACCTGTGTGTGGACAGTGTAAAGATTCTTTTGTATAGGTGCAATGTGCACTATTAGGACAACTTTTTAAATAAAAGGAATGCATACAACTTGGGCCGAGTTCAGTAAGTTGAATGAACAGTGAACCTCACCATGTTTTGTGCTGTTCTGGTAACTGAGCAGTCCCAGGGCCTAATATTAATGCTTTTGGGTATAGTGCTGAACACCCAACATGCATTCAGTTTTCCTGGGTGCTTTACTTCAACAGGTAAAACAGCCCAAAACCTTTTGGTGCAGGGGAAGGTGAGAAAGAGACTTAAAACTAGAAGCAGCAAACAAATCTCTAAGGATTGGTCTGTTACCACACTTGGCACAGTCTGCAATGAACTCGGGGAGGTGTTCCACTGGTTTGCTCAACAAGGTAGAACAGTTGAACTGAAATCACAGCCTTAAGAGTCATTTCTGTCAGATGTCAGCCTGGTGTGTGGTGAACCCTGTTTTCTGTGAAGACCGCATCTGGAAAACAGCACAGTATCTGAACTGGTACAACAGGTAAAGCCTCCAGTCACTGAGACTGCAGCTTCTCTGCAGCCAGTGCCTTTGCTGTGGTCACTGTCAGCACACAACGCTGCCAGTTACAGTGCACAGAGCACTCAAAGCAAAGTGGGTGTCATGACTGCCCTTAGTGCTGCAGTGTCAGGATTTTGCAACCCTAGAAACAACCTTTCTCTAGGGAGCTTAAGAACAAAATCCACTGAAGTGAGATTTAAAGAAAAATCCAAGCTTGCTTACAAACTAATTAAAATCTATCTTGCTGTTGAGGTATCCCATGTCTTTGATAGAGTTCCTACCATTCACTGCCAGAACTGATGAGTATTGCAAGCAAGGCAGATTTTACTGGCAGCCTGACAGTTATGTACAGGCCTTTATGATAAAGCCATAGGTTTTATGTTCCTTGCTGATCCACCCATCCTGCTAGCACAGTCAAAAAACACTTTCTGGCCTTAATTTATCATGTTTAGACTTGAGTAATAACAGAGACAGTTCTGATTCCTGGGTGGGAGGGAACTTCTTCCAGATGTTAGTCAGCAGAAACTGAAAATTTGCAATTTAGTAATAATATTATTCTTATCCTAGGCTCCTGTGCCAGAGTGGTACTCCATCCATTACTTCATATTAGAGAGGTTGAAAGGCTATTTGAGCAAGTAAGACAAAACTTGGAATTGCTGCTGCATCTTAGCCTCCCATGTAAAACATGTTTTGGCTCATGGACATAAAAACTCCAAGCCTTCCTGAGAACACTTCAGCCTCCCTTTGTTATTTCACCAGCCAGCAGCCTCTTCACGGAATTTGACTAAAATAAGTGTGAAACTGCTGTAGCCTTAAATTAGCATCTGTGGTGCAGTTTTTTTTAAGTGCTGTGAAGTCTGTGATTACTAATCCTCGAGTTCACAATGAGGTATAGGCACACAAGGACTGCAGCACCTCTCTGCTTCTCAAACCCAGAGAGGCTGTAGGAATTGTCCCTTGAAGCAGCCAGGGACAAGGCAGGACAGTCAAGGGATCAAGTCCAGAAAGATGGGAACTTCGGACAGCTTGCTTTATGTAGCATTAGGACTATTGGGAAACAGCCAGAAGCAGCTTTCTTGCTCTATAATCACAATTCCTTGAGTTAATCTGGTACCCTACCTAAAAGCATAGCCCAACTTTTACATTTCAAAGCCCCATCTCAAGCAACTTAAAGCAGAATAGTTGCAGACTTCAAAGACAAACTCTTCCTAGGGACTGAAACACCAGCTCTGTTATCATTAGGTCAGGAGCAAAACACCTGACAAGTACTTGTTGAGTCTGACAGTGCTTAGCCCTTAGTACCACTGTGTTTTCTAGAACAAATTACCACCTCTACAGGCCTCTCATCCTCTTCCTAAAGGGAAGCGTAAGTGCAGCAAAAGAGCTTGTTCAAATGAGGTCTGATTTTTGATAAAGTGTTTGCATTGGAAGACCACGGGGCGGGGGGTTGCTGTGTGTGGGGGGATGCGTGTGTGTGCTTTATCAGGTGCTGGTTACTCGCATTTCTCCTCATCGGTGGTGGTGGTGCGTACGTTTGAGCGGACAGCGCTGTTACTAAGTGAGCTGGCATAAGATACAATGTGTGCAGAGTTGAAGGCTTTGAGGTTGGATACAATCACAGTGTGTACTGCATTAGCAAGAACGATCAAATCCATTTCACACAGGTGTCAAGGTAGGGACTAGCTTGTTTAGTTTTCCCCTGAAACTCAGATATTTAAGCTTCAGAACTAAAAAATTCAAGAGTGGAATTACACTGCAGATGCAGTCTTTATTACCAGTGTCAAGTGCTGCTTCCAGTCACTGCCTGGATCAAGTGTCCAGCTCAGTCCCTTTGTCCTTTCCCAGGCACCCCTTTATCCAATTAGACATCCCCCCACACTCCTCATGCTCTGCAGCCCTGCTGAGAGAAGAGGGGAAGGACATCTTCAGCTAGCCTGAACTTTGCCTTGCCCACCAGAAAAGAAAATCCCAAACCTGGCAGTTTTGAGCAAATTCCTGATGAATTGCTGCCTCTGCCCCCAGCAGAAATGGACACACAACTGAAAAATAAAGACTTTAATGTAAAGACTCTTTGGAAACAACCACCAGAAAAGGAGTGGGGGACATAAAGGAAAGAAAGAGGCTGAGCTGCATTCTACCATGGTACAGAACTACTTCATTGAAAGCCCACAAAGAGGTCTCACAACAGTGAGGGCCAGGTGCATCAGTCTTTGTACAGAGGGCAAGAGTGACCTGGCACACAGCAAGTCATTAACAGCAGAAGGAATAGCTGGTTTAACACCCCGTTTGATACTTATTCCACATCAGGTAACTGAGGAGACATCACAACTTCAGTCCCTGTCCCTAGAACACCTCTGTAAGCATTCAGGAGTTCTTGTGTGCAAAGCTCTGTGGATCCACTTTGTACAAGGGGAAGATGGGTTACCCACACAAACAGCGACACACTACACATCGGAATGGCAACTGGTGTTATTCCAGTAGGATCTCTGGGCCACAATATCAGTCCAACCAGAAGAGAGGAATCTGGCCACATGAAGAAGTCCTCCATGTTACTGTGGATGCTGCTGCTCGTTCTGGTCTTGGTCTCTAGGCTGGTGTTCTGGACGATCCTCAGGGAGAGGGTTGTAATTGGGATCCTCTTCAGGTGTGTCAAAAACCATCTTCCTGGCAAGGGACATGCCCATCCCACCAAGCAGGCAGGTTAGGAAACTGAGCTGAGGATGACAAACCCCCAGCCCTCCTAGGAACACCCTCGCCCTCCGTGGCCAGGTTGTCACACCACAGCCACCAGCCACAGCCACCAGCCTATTGCACCATCATGAACCACTCTGCTCAGCTCAATACAGTGATGACAGTACCTCCTTCCTTGATCACTAGGTCAGATTTGAACGTCAGTGCACAAAGCAGAACATATTCTGCTCTCTTAAACCACAAAAATACATCAGAAAAAATCCTACTTCCATCTAGCATTTCCACAAGCAGTAAGAAGACTCTAGTTCTACTAGCAAAGCTGAGGGTAGCAGCAGCTGCTGTATAGGCCCTGTACACATGTATATAATGTGCAAATAATGCAGCAAGGGCATTAACTGTGGAGCTGAGGTGCTGTCAGCAGGCAGTTGCCTCTCATGGTCACAGTTTTCTATGGAAGTGATTAGGTTAAAAAAACCCAGTAAAGCCCAGAAAGAATCAACTTTACTTACAGAAAGCTAGGGGTTAAGAGCAACTTCTTTCCTCCAGGCTGGTTGGGGAAAACATCTTCCAAGAAATAATAGATATGACCCACTGCAATCCCTGGGGAGAGATGCCACCAAGGTCAGGCACAGCTGCGACTCCTTTGCCAGCTGAACCAGAGCTGCTGGGCAAAACTCTAAGAATCCCTCAGCTGTGTGCCCACATCCAGCTCCCTCCAGAGCCATGGATGCTGCAGTTTGCTGTGATCAGCACATGAGCAGGCAGGGAGCCCATCAGCCTGAGGGCAGCACTGCACACCCAGGAGACCAGACACAGCATGAGTGTCAGGCAGAGCTCACCATACCCAGCTTCTGCCCCCAGGAAAGACACACCAAAAAGCAGGTCACAAGCAAAAGCCCAGGCCCAAGCCCAGCCACCCAGAAACCCAACAACTCACTTTAGGAAACCAAACAACTTAGGTATGGTGGAACCAAGAGAGGGTGCCAGTGCCCCAGTAGCACCTATGAGAACTGAGCTCTGTGGCTGCAAGGTGTCCTTGTTCCCATCACCCACCAGCTTTGACTTACCCAGCAAATCGATGATGATGGAGTTGCCAAGGAGCAGAGAGAATGCCATCAGGACCCAGGGCAGAAAGGGGGCTTGGAAGTTAAGAAGCCCAAAAAAGTTCATGCGGATATAAGGGTTCCTGCGACTCCATACATACACCAGCATGATGGTGAAAGCCTGGCCCAGGAAAAACAGACTGGCAAAGAGTCCAAATAGCTGGGAACTACCGAGTCAAGGAAAAACCTACCCACCCTGTGCACCACCTCCAGGCAGCACAGGGTGCTTTGTGAGTAGGAAACTCAAACTAGAGGCAGCTGATCAGAGCGTTCTGAGACACTGCCTATGTCACCAAGCCTTTCCTGGCTGAGATATACTGACCACCACTGTCCCCACACACATCTCCCTTCATGCCACCCCAGAACAAGACACTCTGGAGTGGCACATGCAGGTTGTTCACTCCTTAAGCTGATGTCTACAACCACCAGAGACGAGAAAGCTCATACAGTCACCTTTACAAAATGAACATCAAAATGACCTTCAAAGAAGGGCTCTCACAGCCTTACAGCACTTGGGACAGTGGCATATCTCAACAACTACCTCACATCCAGTATCTGTCTTCTACAGAAGAAGTTTAGCAGTGAGATGGCTCTTGGAATTCACAGTCCCCTTCTTTAGAGCACAAGGAGACAGACAGAGGCAAAGATTTCCCCTGCTCTTGTTGCAGTTGGACTCCAAATCCACCTATGTTCAAGCACGTGGCTGCTGCAGCCACCTGGATTCTAATGGCTCACACAGCTTCATGCAGAGCTCTGTGAGGACAGCAGTGCTCTGAGCCATCTGCATAAGACAGCAGAAGACATTCAGAAAAGGTTTACACTTGAGAGGGAAAGATATTTCACCATCAGATTACTGTGTCATGGAAAGAACTTAAGCTGTTGATGGCACCTCCAGCTACTGACAGGTTGCAAGCTCTTGGCTCATGCTGCCTGACATGCTGACAATGGAGTATGTGGGCAACCCGCTCCTTATCCTCATGGCTCCATGTTCTTGCCTTTGTCCTGAGCCAGCCTCATGCAATCATGCTGCACTCACCAGAGCTCTCAGTCAGTGGCCCTGTCACAGCTGGACCGGTTCTTGGAGTAGAACACGTGGCTTCCTTTCAAGCTGAGCTTCCCGAGCACACTGCCACATGTCCTCTTCAGGGATGAGGCAGCCCAGCCCCTTGCCAGGGGCATCAGCACTTCTGCAGACATCAGCACAATCACAGGCAGCTTTTCTCTCCTCTAAGCACACTGGATGAGGCACAGGCCAAGACAAGGGTGAGAAAGCCAAGGAGCACAAACTGTGCCATATAGCCAGAAACTGCCCCTGCACCACATGCTCAGCAGAGCTCTCCCAGGTCACAGGGCATGAGCCTGGCAGGCCTGGGGCACAAGGCACTCTTCCCTGAGGCACCAAGAAGGTTCATGAACCAGCTGTGCTGCTCAGCAGGTGGGTACCTGCTCCACACCACAACAAAACCAGTACACGGAGCCCTACACTATCCACAGTGCCTCAGGAGACACCAAAGGGCCTAAACCAACTCAAAAGGATACTGTCATGAGAAACCCTCCAAAGAGGAACATGAAGACAAAGTCAGCTGTCCTTCCACGGAAGGAGCCTTCTTCTAGCATGCGGCAGTACCTGTACCTGAGAGCAGGAGAGAAGGGAGGGGTTGCAGTATAGGAAATTAACAGCTGGCCACCCTGTGCCCCACAGCAAGACTTTATGGGAAGTAAGCTGCTGCAAGTTATTTCATCCCAGAAAGCTGTCAGCCAGGTATCCAAGCCCCAGAGCAGAACAGTACAAACTTCGCCTCACACCACTGACCCCAAGGAAAGAAAGAGGCACCTGCTGTGCTTCAGCCAGAGCTCACCCCAGGAATGGGCACTGCTCTCCAGCATGAGCCAAAGCAGCAGCACTGCCAGCTTCCTCAGCCTTTTGGCAGGGCCTGCCCCGCAGCAAGTGGAGATGGAGGGGCAGGAGAGTCATGGCTTCAATTCAAAAGAGCCAAGGGAAGAACCCAAAGCCCTAGACTGCTGCCAAGACAAGTCATGCTGGGGAGGAAGACGGATGGGGGGAATTGCATCTAAGCCAAAATGGGAGCAGAGAACTTCACTGAGACCAAAGGATACAGAAATATCATGTTGAAAAAGAAACTGAATCCCAGGGGCCCAAAAAAGAGGAAGTTGGTGATCAGCCTCCATATCTGAAAGAGAAGAGAGAGAGGAGAGAGAAAAGGAGGTGGACAGAGGTCTCTCCTCATCACATGTAGAGCAGTCCATCACATTGTCCACAGGGAATGCTCAGTCATGCACCTGTCCCTTCTGAACTACCCCAGGACACCAGACTCTAGTGGGACATCCTTACATGATACTCTGATACATCAGAGTATCTCACCTTTCCAGGCATGAGAAAGAAGATTTCTCTACTTTTCTGGAGAGGACAAGCAGCCACAATTCAGCACCCAGAGCCAAATTAAATACTTTTCACGCCTCTCTACAATACAGCCTTCTCCAACCAGCCCAACAGCAGCTGCCACACACGGTGTAATAGAGAAGGAAGAAATGGGTTTTGAATCAAGGAAAAAAGGAAATGCCAAGATGGTGTGCGGCAGGGAAAGGCTGGAAGGAGTTATCTCCATGCAGGTGCCTGCGACAAGAGGGGACGCTGTGTTGATGCCCCAGCTTGCACCAGTCAGAGAAGGTTGGAGTAGTGGGAAAGGAGTCCCTTGGAATGACACAGCACTCCCTGGCCACCCTGGGGAGCGGGACACCCAAGGCCCATCCTGTCACACCCACCCCTCGCTGGGAAGAGGCACAAGGGCCCCAAACCCCATGCAAGGCCTCACCTGGAATTTCCTGAAGATGAGGTCGGGGTTGAAGTACAGCTGGAAGGGGGTGATGAACTCCAGCTGCTGTGGGAGACAGGCAGAGTAGCTGCTATCACCCGCT
>VZRS01003350.1:23871-96842 GCA_013398055.1 Ifrita kowaldi | reverse complement strand
CGGCGGAGGATGGCGGAGCACCTAGGCTGGGGCGGCAGGCCGCACGCGGCACTGCGCGGGCCGGGGCAGTGCCCGGGCTGAGCCCCGGGTCCTGGGACAGTGACCTGCCCGGCGGGGGAAGCCTGCACCCGGTTCCTGCCCCGGCCGAGTTTGCCGCGGTGCGCTAAGCTGCGGTCCCGCAGTGTCCCCTCGAGAGCCGGGGGCTGTCTACGCGTTGTTCCCTGCACACCCGCTGGCTCGGAGGGAGAGGAACCCGCTGCGGAGAGCTGGGCTGGGAAGAGGGCGGCGGTGCCGGTGCCTCAGCCGGTGTGCCGGTTGCTTCGCTGATCAGAGGGGTCTTGTATTCACTAAGGCACAAAGGACTTCGGGTTTTCAGTAATTCCTGCTAGAACCTCTCCCGCCTCCTGGATGGAGCAGTGCGGTGCTTCCCCAAGCTGTGCGAGATCGCAACGGGCTGTCAAGGTCGCGCAAGGTCGCTGGAAGAAACCAAGAGATGTGTGGTCCCACCAGGTGCTGAGGGCGACTTGGGGAGAGGTGGCAGCACCTCAGGAGAGAGCAGAGTCTCTCTGCTGCCCGCGTGTCCAACACAGACAGTGCTCCTGAAAACGGGAGCTGATAAAAATCTCCAGAAACCCGACATCCTTCACTCTCCTGCTGTCTGTGCTTTCCAGACCTGTCTGCCCTGCTCAGGAGTCGGGTCTAATGTTACAGCCACCCTGGATTCAGATGAGGAATGGGCCTGGTGTCGGGTTTGTGCTGGAGAGGGTTAAGCTGTCATCAGAGCCTTAATGAGCCCTGAGATTTCCCTTTAAACCCTCAGTTAATGGGAAATGGAATTACCGACGGGGGAGGGAGTCTTTGTGTCTTCCACCACCTCCACCCCGACTACCCTTTGATGAAATACAAAACCCAGATGGAAGATGACAGGACATGAGGTTAAAGCAACATATTGGGGGAGAAAGGGGAGAAGGCAAGAGACCAGTGGGCGTCAGTTAGACCAGAGGATGGGCTCCTGAGCGCCCTGGGCACTGCGGTGCTGAGACCACCTCTGATGTTGCTGGGGGAGAAGGAGAAACTGCTTCCGGTCAGAGCTGCATTAGGGATCCTGGGAATGGAGTTGGGCGAGGAACTTGGACCCCAAAATGCAGCAATGTCAATAGGCTTGGTTACAGGCTTTTGGTGGGAGCTGGGATGGATGTGAGAGCTCTGACAGTTGAGAAGAGCTGATCTTGCAGGGAAATTCATCGGGCCAGGAGCTCTGCAAAGGGCTGCCCTTATTCATGTGGCTGTTTCAGCCCAAATGCTGTGCTGCTGCAGCTCAGCCCTCCAGCATGCCACAGAGCTCCCAACCCAGCAGAATGGGCAACTGAGTCGAAGAACTGAGAGTCAATACATGAATAATGAATGAAGTAAATGAATAAACATCCTGTTTCTTTGGGTGGGGAATTAGAGGTTTCCTATCTGCTCTTGTTGCCTGTGGGCAGCAGAGAGAAGCTGAATTCAAGCACCATGATTCCTGCCCCGTCCTTGTTTGAACCAAGGCTGGGAGATAAAAATTGTGAGCCTCTCTGCTGGAAGGAGGCTCTTGCTAGCTCCACAGAGATGAGAATCCAAATAATCAATCTTACTCTCTGTGAAAGACTGTGCAAATTAGACATCGCATAAAATCTTAAAAAAAGCAATAATCAGTTTCTCAATTTTCTTCTCTTCCCTTCTTTTCTAGCCGAAACTGGAGAACTCTACTTGTTCAGGTTCCTACTTAAGGTCTCTTTTCTAAGGTTTATGGGGGAAGGGGGAGAAGTGATGAAATGCATCGGGAAGCTCACCAGCTCCCACTGGGAGAGGCCAAACAAATCTCAGTGTCACCCTGAGTTCCCAGGCTGCTTTCTGCCCATGATCTCACTCCCTTCGGAGCTGAGCCAAGCTGACTTCATGCACTACAGTACACCCAGGGCAGCTTTAGTCTTTATTACAATCCGTGTCACATTTTATGGGTTTTTGGAATTTTGTCCTTCCACAAGTTCCCGTCAGCCCAGCCACATATTTGTGTTCACATACACACCTTTGTAGTGATGCTGTCATGCAGCCCTTTATAAAATCATGAAATCTAACTAAAAGCCTGAAAAAAAGCAAAGCCAGACTTTTTGTCTCAGCTACAAGAAGGTAAGAAGGACTGCCAGAAAAATGCTGCCCAAGAGTTTTTTCACTGATTTCCTCCTGCCTTGTCCTGTCATCCTGCCTCTGCCTGGGGACTTAAAGCAGATGTAGCACAGTGATGTACCATTGCTTCCTGCCATCTGCTGGGTTCCCCTTCCTTTTTGGAGCAGTTCAGTTGCTGTCAGTGTGCAGCATTAGCTTCAAAACCCAAGGTGTCAGAAACTCAAAGTTTCCGTACAAACATGTCTGATGCCCAGACTTCATTTTGGACAGGCTTTGAAAAAGGTCTCTGTCTGCAGGCTCTTGAAGCTGCCAGGGGAACTAATTAGAAGAAGTCCCAACTGTAACCATTGCACAAGTCCTTCAAAGGAAGAACTGAAACATGATGGTATCAGAAGCAGCTCTTTGCCAGACAGTATTTACCCATTCTGCATCTGCAGGCTCAGTGATAGTAACCTGCAGCAGAAATTCAACAGCTTCCTGTCTCAGTTTCTGCAAACCAAAACTGCAGAGTTAGAAAATAGAAGAAAATGCTATTAACTCTCCCCACGAGTTAAACAGCACAAAAACCTCAAGAAGGCACATGGGCAAAGATAAATGGGCTGTTGCAGTATTCATCTCTTTTGTTTGTAGTAAATTATTGTGTGTAATTCATGTTTCCTGTCCATAAATACCAGAGGAACTTGAAGACATGGAATCCATTCTAATTCAGTAAAGACAAAAACAACTCCTTTTAAGCCCATCTGGAACTTGTTTTTGTCATAATTGTTTTGGGCTCAGTAACGAGTTCAAGATCTAACTGCCGTCACTAATTGTTTTAAGAATAAACAGATGCTTTGTTTAAAGGCAGCAGTTCCCATTCTGCCCAGCACAGCAGTCCCCGGGGTCACAGGATGAAAGGAGCTGTGCGCCATGTCAGCACAGGCCCTAACGAGCATTGGCGCCCTTGGCAGGGCGCTCACCCCTGCCCGCAGCTGATGGGGCAGGAAAACAGCCCCCAGGCAC
The DNA here is from genome assembly GCA_013398055.1 of Ifrita kowaldi. NCBI lineage: Eukaryota > Metazoa > Chordata > Aves > Passeriformes > Cinclosomatidae > Ifrita > Ifrita kowaldi. The sequence continues at coordinate 93,680 of VZRS01003350.1, read as the reverse complement.
GCACTTGGTGAGTGTCCAGCCGGTGACATGTGCCCTCTGCTCTTTAACACCATTGGCATTTTGTTTGTAACTTCATCTGGTGGCATTTTGCAATGTGTCCTACTGTGACAAGTCATACCTGGCGCGATGACGCACAGGTGTATCCTCCAGCTGGGCTGTAGGGTACTCAAGGGAGAGCGTTCACTCCCTGGCCACATAACCCCAAGCCCTTTGCTTGGAGTAATGCTCCACCCCGCTGCTTACCGTCCCAAATCTTCCCTTCATCTGAAAACAAAGATTCCCCACGCACCCACTGTGAGAGACTCCCCCTACCAGGATATGAGACCATGCCAGTTCTGTTCAAGGTCTCACCCACGGTGCTGCCCAGGACATGCCATGCCTGAGACCCCGGATAGCCTTGGTGTAGAAGAGGTCTCTACATGACTGATGCCCTGGCACTAGGAACAAGGGAGCCACACCAGCCAGGGGGACCTTTCTGGAAGGTTATTTCAACTCCCAAACTCAGTCCTCGGTGGCACGGACAAGAGGTGCCAAGAGCTTCATGAACCCGTTGTGCATAGGTAAGCTGTGTAATCGTAACTGCTTGAGGCACTTGAAATGTTTCGTTTTCCATGTATAATTCTTTCTCCTTCATTGAAGGATTTCTTGTTCCAAATCAGCTAACTCTGGAGTCTGATGGCTAAAGTCAGGAGAAAGTGAATCATACAGAACTGGATGGACTTTTAAATTTGTGTGTTTGTTAGAAAGAAACTAAAGATAGCACTTAGAGTTCAGCCCTCCAAGGACTTGTGGTTTGCAAAGGGTTTGCTGTAAATCACAGTTAATGTTATTTTTATTTCCCATGGTTTTTAGTTTGAAAATACAGCTTTGCATCTGGCATATCATGAGAAAGAAGATCGCATTTAAATCCGCTTGAGCAGAGCCTCATCACATATCCAAATAAAGCACCTCTTCCAGAACAGCTTCTGATCATCAGTTGAAGACATCAAAAAAGAAAATGTCTGTCTCTTTGCTCAGTTATTTTTCTCCAGTGTTTAATAATTCTTGTTGAATTCTTCTGCCTTGTGATTTGTCCCCTACACCATAGGTCACCTCCCACAGCTGTCAGTAGGGAATATCCTTCAGGGGCCTTTATTTTGTAACATCCATTTCATAAGCACTGTGGCCAAATCAACAAGAGAACTGAAAAACAATGCTTGTGTCCTATAAAAAGAGGTCTATGCTCAGCTCACAATAGCAGCACATCAACTGAACGTGCTGTCAGCTGCTGAAGACCCCTACAAAGAGTCAGAAAAGGTATTTGTACTTTGGTTTTCACCAGAGGCAGGACTATGTGTCCCAGTCCAGCTGCCTTTCAATAAGCCAGGGCACAGCTCTAATCAAAAGCTCTGTCTGAAGGGAATGTTAAATAAAAAAGCCGGATAAGTCTGACACTCTGACAATGCTGCACACATTTTCCTCTCCTTTGATGGGAACATCCAGCAACATTTGATGCCATTTGGTAGAGTCTAAATGCTCTTCTCTCACACACAGAAACAGAGATTTTGTTCAGCCAAGCACTTTGTTCTCTCTGGCCTTCAGGTCGCCCGATTTCAACAAACTACCCGCATCAGTGTCTGATACAAAGACGGAAGGAAAGGAAATAGTTCAGCCACAGCATGTGAGCTACAGCTCACAATAGACTGAAAAAAAGGTATTTGAATTATTTTTAGGATTTTGGGTTTCCTCAGTTTTCCCAGAGAAGCTCTATTGCTTATCAGGAGGAGGAAAAGGCAGACTGCTGATCCAATATGCAGAACATACAGCTGTTCTTCTGATACCCAAAAATCCTAGCTAGCAAGGGAAAGCAGCTAGTTCCCTTGGCTGTATCAGCCCTTGTGTCCTCAAAGGACTCAGCTTCCATGTATCTCCACTGGTCTGGAAAGCGTCCCAGTGACTCTGTGTGGTAGCAGAAGCTCTGTCAGCATTGGGTCCCTGCCCTGAGAAGCCTCTATGATGAAGCTCGTTTCCTAAAGTTCTTATACAGTGTCTTGAACTTACATAAATTGTGGGGGTTTTATAAAGAACATTAGTGAACTGCTGGAACTGAGAATAATGGTGTCACAGCAGGGCACTCATTTCCTACAAAGAAAATCCATTTCAACAACTAAGGTCCATAAACATTGCTTTCACCATGAAATCAGCAAACCTGGCATGTTTCTTGAGAAAGCTGCTTGTTTGCAGATCTTATCATTTGCGTTCTGTGTTCTATGTGAGTTCTGCAAGAGTAAGGACAATCAAATGGAGGTATTTTGTATCTCACAGTGGTGATCCTTACAAGAAAGTGAGAAGGGTTTGCAAAAATAGCCAGGCTAGAGCTTGGGAAAGTCAACAACCAGCCGGGAAGCCGCTCCAAATCTCTTCTGCAGTTTACAGTGTAGTGTTTGTAGGGAGAATTCATCCTGTAGATCCAAGCCTCACAGATGGAAATGGGGCCCTTTTTCTCCCCTTGAAGCTGGTCCAGATAATTCCGGTGTAAAAACACACTACAGCATTGGAACCTCTCAGTTCGTGACAGATCAAAGAGCATGTGTTGATGGTCTTTCTTAATGGCAGGATTACCACTTATTCCTGCAGTCAGATAATTGCAGGCAGAGACTGTCATCATGTTCTCCAAATAACTCCTCTTCCATGTGCATGGCATCATATTTCACCCTGATTATGACAGGTTTGAGTTCAGTGAAAGAGTATTTGAAGGAAGCAGGTGGTGGGTCCCCACAGTACTGCGGAAACCTGCCAGGTTTATGTGAAGGCTTCCAGAGCCAGGAGTTTGAGTAACTGCAGAGATAGACCCTGGTGATAGACCCTGACCCCAGAGATTTCTCATCTACACCAACTGTGACTCTGAAACTCTGACAACAAGGATGAAACATTGGGAATGCTGGGATTTTTAAGGTGCAGCAAAAAGCCAGTTAGAAACACAACCAGTGTGAGCATCTCTCAGCACCAAAGCATGGGTAATATAGATGCTGTGTAGAAGAAAAAAAAAATCTATCCCTTCACTCCTCATCAAGGCAGCTGTTACTAGAAAAGATAGAGGACAACTTCCTGAAAGTCCCAGCTAGGCAGCTGCACATAGATCTAGCCACAGCAAAAAAAATCCAATTTATGTCCCCTCTGGAACAGGGAGGCTTGTGAACAGCCTGTGCCACAATCTCCAGCATCTCACTGCCTATCCATAGGACTTCACTCAGCTCTGGCAGCTGTCACCAGCTCAAAACAAACAGCATGAAGAAACTAGAGCTTTCCTTTTTGAATTAATTACTGTTCTTGATATATGCTGCCTAAACTATCTATCAGTGTCGATTGACTTGTACAGTTATGTCTGTTCCCCAGTTAACAAGTTATTGTTTGGGAAGCTGTTGGAAGTATTCATCTAACCCCTGCCCCATGCCACAGGCAGCAAAGTGCTGGCATGTTGGATTCAGAGCCTAACACAGCAAATTTTGTACTTCTTCTGCCACTTAGTGGCTGCAGCTGATGCAGCACCACATCCCTGGCTACACATTCACTAGAAAATACCTCTGTGATGTGGAAGAGGTTCATATTTCTGTCCAGGTGCAGTAAAACCTGAGTAGGGACAAAGAGGCATTTAAAACATTTAGCTTATTTCAAATACTCTGAAATCTGTCAGGGATCTCACAAATTTCACTCTGCAGGATGAAAGGATGTTAAAATACCATGATTGCTCCTGAAGGCCAGATATTTTGTGAAGCAGCACCTCAATGTTACTGCTGGCAGTGCAATATGCCTCCATCTCCATCTCTAGGATTCATAAGGATTCACCATTTCCCACTGCCAGGGAGTGCCTTTCTGTTTTATAGAAAGAAGCAAGGCCGTCACTGCCGTCTTCTGTTCCTGACAAGATCCAGTGCTGTAAGTGTGGCTGTTTGCTCTGTGCCAGGCTATGGAGAGGGAACAGGACCACAGCCTGCTGTACCTTCGTGCACAGCCTTTCCAGCAACAGCTGGATTGCCTATCTGTCACCAGAACATAGACAGGAGTACAGGGAAAGGCCTTGGATAACCAGGAATTTGAAAGGCTTGGGCTTCATTCATTCCAGTCACTGACAGGACCAAGGGAAATAGTCTGGTTTGTCTTTCAGATCTTAGATTGTGTTCCAGGACAAACACAATCGGGGAAAAAAAATTGTGGTTCACTTTGCTTTTATCGCACTTAATCAGAGAAGTGATACTGCTAACTGTGCCAGATGCTCTGAGAAGGAATTTATGTTGTAAACCACACTGGCCTTCAAGAGGGTTTAGACAGATCTGGATCTTGGAGAATCATTTCCCCGGACTGTCATCAGTTTTCAACAAAATGAATTGAACTGTCTTGCTAATGAACATGCAGCTCCATTTTGAGAATGTAAATCAGCTGGCAAAACACCTGCCAAATCAAGTGTCTTATCCTAACGTAATGGGTGACTAAATACACATTCCTATGCTGGAGATTTAAATAATCCTTTAGAGCACTGTGAGAATACCAGAGCCTTTGGCAGACAGAGGAAAACCTACAAAAGAGGATGAACAAGCTGCAGAGACTGGTAAAACATCTATTTTACTATTATTATTGACAGATTTTTTTAAAAAATTTGAATTTTTATAAGGCTGTGTAAGTACTGTCAGGTTTGCGTAGAATTATTTTTCCAATTCATCACAGTCCTTGGGATAAAGTTGGCAGACTAATGGCTCTCCTGGCAGCTGCACACCACCACGGTGGCTGGGAAAACAGCGCAGAAGCCGGGCGTTAAGGAAGGCTAGGGAAGGTCACTCTGTAAAGACAGCTCAGCTCTGAGCACAGTAGTGTTTGCTGGCTCCTGAAGGGAGAAACAAACCATTTTACTTTAGCTCATGGCCACAAAAGAGCTCTGTGATACAGGACTTGATAGGGGATGTAATCTATAATGAAAGCAGGGAAATGAGCAGGAGTGGTGCATTCCTAGACATTGTAAATGAAAAAGAAATGTGCTATTGTAGGGAGAGGAAACTCTCTCACCTGGAGAAATAGAATAATTGGGAAGAGCAGAGATACAGGTGCCCAATCCTTAGCTCAGTTCTCAGTAACAAGACAGGGAAGTGGTGTAGCCATGGAAAGTGCAAGTGAAATGTACCCACTGCTAGCTGGGCAGCCTCTTGCTGCAGGGTTGGAATAGTTTGGCTTTAGTTTTTGTCCTGGGAGAACATTCTGTCTCAGGCTGGTATGGAAGTTATTTAGAAGAAAACACTTTGAGGAAAGGAAAAAATCCAAGATTATTTGAATTTGTGGTTTTAGAGCTATTGTGAGACTAGACCAGAATTTCCTTTTCTTTAGTGGACAGCTCTGTAAGAAGAAAATGAGCAGGTAAAGCAGAAAGAGGTCCCCAGCTTTGGGTTATTTAAGTTCTCAGGGTCACTGGGGTCATATTCATGTAGCAAAACACAAGCTGGCCTGAGGTGCCCTGCACTGACTGGCAAACAGCCAAGCCTGAGCATGGGCTCTTCACGTTGCACTAGAGCTTTCCCAGTGGGAGGGGTTTTTAAGCAGGGGACTGGCAAAAGCCATCCTGGCCCTGGAACACCTAGAACACTGTGCAGGAGGTGTCAGGCTAACCAGCTGCCAGCATGCTCAGAGTGGTCTTGAGACATGGAACAGAGCTCCCAGTCCCAGGATTCCCTCAGGGCGCATCTTACCTGTCACAGGATTTCACCTACATATGGGGAAACCAAAGGCACAGGCACAAAACAGGGGAAAAAAGATGTATGTTTTTGCTTATCAGCCTGCCAGTGAGCTGTCAACTGCCATGCTGGGCCAGCCAGGACAGCTCGTTCTACACCCTTCAAAAAGTCAAGACACCTCACTTTTATACCAACGCCTGATCCTATGATGCTGCGTGAGGCAGCCCATTCCCCTGCCCGTGCTTCCCAAGGCACGGCAGCGATGTCAGGTGGCAATATAAGCAAGTGGCAATACTCATGAAGAAATGTCCTCAAGGAGACCTGAACATGGCATAGGAACTCACTGTCTGCCACGTATTTCACCTGTATCATAATACTGAGTATGCAATTATAGACTGCTAAACATTGCTCCATATAACATGTGCAGCATCACAGGAAAGGCACTCTAATCTAAAATATGTGTAATTATCATGAAAGGATAGAAATAATAGCACACCAATGAGTCTTGACATGGCCATGGTAAAATTCCCCAGCTCAAAGTCTGAATGTTGAGTAATTTTATTCTGTGCAAGGAAGCCATCCATTGTCTGCCCCTTTTCTTCAGCTTCAGAACAAGATCCTGATCCTGACAATATGTGCTGCTGGGATTGGAGGTACTTTCCAGTACGGTTACAACATCTCCATCATCAATGCTCCAGCCTCAGTAAGTACTGATAGACCAAGTGCCTCCCCCCCAAGACAGATCCTTCCTTGGTGGCTCTGTTGGGCTGTGAACAGTGGTGTGCCACTGAAAATCTGCAACCTGCTGCTGTTGAGGGACAGGAAGCAAGGATGTGTTGTTCCCGCTGTTTAATTCACATCTGGAGTACAGGACTTAGTTGTCGAAAGCCATCCTTAAGCAGGACTTAGTGTCACAAGAATTTATTCAAAAGCTTTGTTTCAACTGCTTTACCAAAATCTAAGTCTAAAATTTTACCAACCTGCATCCTTTGAAGTTGATTTTTGCCCTTAGATTCAAAGTGAGACCCATAAAATTAATGTTTAAATTATCAAAAATAACTACATACGGATATAAACCAGCTGCAGCTTTTCAACAGCAACAGTTTTATACCCTGAACTCTTTGCTAAAAATACATCCAAGAACTGGAGGAGGCTGGATGCACAAACCCGGAATAAATAGATATATTAATAAGGCAGCTTTTTTCAGTGTGCTTCACCTCTGTGGTGGTTCTGCAGCACTGTCCTTCTCTCTCAGTATATCCAGACGTTCATGAATACAACCTGGCTGGAGCGCACAGGTGTTCCCCTGGAGGGCAACGTGATCCTGCTGCTGTGGTCCTTCACTGTTTCTGCCTACCCTCTGGGAGGTCTCACTGGGGCCGTGGTTGCTGGTCCCATGGCCATCATGTGGGGAAGGTAAGAAGTGCTGGAGTTTAAATTAAGCTTTGAAGCTTCCCTTAGTCCAAGAGAAATTAGGAGCCCTACTGCAAAATACCCACTGTAGTTAAAAATAATGAAAACATGTTTTCTATCACAGATCAGTCTGCTATAAACATTCTGGGTTGGCAGGGAGAAACTACCTGACAAGACAGTATTTCATATCTCAAAACTCAACAGGGAACAGTTTTTTTCCCCACATTACCTTCTTATCACGTTCCAACCCAGCTGAGGTGCTACAAGGATTTCAGTTCAACTCCTTATCACAGTAACCACCTACATAATCCCTGTAATTTTTGTGTCTAGTTTTCTGCCGTGCTTTTAAATGGGAAATCATAATGGATCAGAGTAAGGATTTTTCTTCAAAATAAACTGTGGGAATTGGTAGGAATTACACTAGAAAAACAGAGGGTGCTTACAAAGAGCAGTGCTAGCATCCCAGCTCCTCATGTCTCACAGGCTGTGTATCCACCTTTTGGTCTGAAACATTTCTGGAAGTATTCAATAAATCTCCACAGTGGTTTGGTTTTTTTCCTCTGTGTGTGAGTGTCTGACAAGTATCTGTCTTACCTTGCCTATCTTTCATACGCAGCTCTATCCCCAGTTCTCTTCAGAAAAAGAAACCCAAACCAATGTTACCAGCACAAACGAATAGGAAATTAGATTTTGCTTCCCTCTCTCTTGACCCCAAGATTTTCCTCTATGTGCTATCACTTTAGTTGGCTCCTCTTATATGATGAAGCAGACCCTATTATGGTTTGAGGTCCCATGGCTTACTAGTTTCATGGTTATGAAGACCTGAAAGGATATGGCTTCCTTACCCCACTAAAATTTTAGAGATTTCACCCTGTACTGCTTTGGAATAAAATCATATTCCATCATAAATAAGAGAAACAAAGACTGACTGGTAAGGCAGTGAGCGGGAACTAGAGAGAATTACTGGCAATAATAATAGTATGGGTCAATAGAGCTCTCTTTTCCCCCCTGGTTTTCAGCAGAAATTTCTCCTGGGATGCATGAAAACTTTCTGACAAAGTTTCACAACAATTACACTATTACATGAAAATTGCCTGTTTCAACAAATTAGCATTTTCAGACCAAAATGTACACGGCTTGCTGAAGGAGTATTCCTCTCCGTTCAAATGGAAACTGCATGTGAGCATAAAAGCCCTGAATCTGGGGGAGAACCTGGTGGTGCCCTCAAGAGAGCCTAAAGCCAGCACTGCAGGGACATTCCGTGCCACACAGACACCTCAAGCAGGGCTTGGATTAACCAGGATGGTCTGTGGTGGGGCTGAGCAGCCCATCTGGAGCTTCCAGGCTTGGCAGGTGGCACCTGCCACGTGAAGCGTTTGACCTGATAACTGAACCTGACACACATGTGCTCACAACTGTCTTTTCTCTTGGAAGGAAGATGTCCCTGCTGATGAACAATGTCTTTGTGATCATAGCTGCAACCTTGTCAGGATTCAGCCGAATGGCCAAATCCTTTGAAATGATTATGCTCAGCAGATTTTTTACTGGCGTGAATGCAGGTATGGCAACATGAGAAGTATAGAAGGACGAAGGCGGTAACAATTAGAAGAAATATAAATAGGAATGATCCAAGATATTAAAGCAATTAATCCTTTAGGCTGACCAGACACATGTAAGTGAATTAAGAAATTTTATATACAGATTTTATACTTTGCTTCTAAGGGCTTTCTTTTAAAGCATACACAGGCGGGGGGGTTTTGTGTACTACACATGAGCATCTCTGTGCATGGGGAAAATTTGAGCTGAAAATGGATCCCTATCTGCTTGTAAGAATGTCAGTCACTCACCAGCATGAGCACCAACACAAAAGCTTTTGTAGAAGTTCATCTCAGGAAATAATGATCAATTTAAGGGACTTAAAATACGATATTCCCCTTAAAAGACGGAAGTAGAGGGAAACATTGCACTTAACCTTGGATTTGCTGAAAAGACCATAGGACTGAAGCCCTGACAGGTTTCAGTTTCATTATCCACTGCTACTGATGAATATTTAAATGTGCGTTTAGTGGCTTATACAAGGGATAGGGGTGAAATTGAAGGTTTGGGTAAATGGCAAGCACTGATAGATTAGTTATCACATGGTCTGCAACAGAAGAGTGCAGCTGGCAACCTCGAGAGGTGGCTGACTGCATTTGTTCTTGTCTCCTCTGCCCACAAGCTGAGGTCAGCATTTGTTTGCCTTGCCCAGGTGTAAGCATGAACATTCAGCCCATGTATCTGGCTGAGAGTGCCCCAAAGAAGCTCAGAGGAGCTGTGGCCTTGACCTCCGCATCATTTACAGCCCTGGGGCTGGTGCTGGGACAGGTTGTTGGACTCAGGTAATGTAAAGCAAGAAGCCCACTTATTAAATCAATCCTTCCTTCCTTCCTTCCTTCCTTCCTTCCTTCCTTCCTTCCTTCCTTCCTTCTGCTTTTGTGAGGTTGTAAAAATACAGTGTAAATTGTGTTTGTTTTTCTCTAGGGAGCTCCTAGGAGGGGAGGAGAGTTGGCCATTCCTTTTAGCAAGCAATGCGGTTCCCGCCCTGATTCAGCTCACAGCTCTGCCTTGGTTCCCTGAAAGTCCCAGATATCTCTTGATTGATCGTGGAGACAAAGAATCTTGCATCTCTGGTGAGTTTAGGGTGACTGTTAGCTCCTCACGGAACATGTGAGACTTGGGCCCCAAAATTTTTGGAATAGTGTCACAAATTTTACATGTAGGAAGTTTCGTATCAAGTTGTAAATATGATCACTTCGTCCTCCCAAACTAAAGAACATTCTATAATCTTAAATATATTTGATCTATTGTGGTGATTGAAGGGCATCTTCCTACAATAGACTTATTTGCTACAGTAATAGGGTCAAAAGGTAAGACTTGTGTTCACAATGGCAAATATGTTTTGTAACTATGAAGTGAAAAAAATGCTAGTTGAAGAGCTCAGGATCAAATCTGAAGCCAATTCATATTAAAGGATTTACTTAGATTTGTGGCATACAAATCCTCATATGCATAGTGGCTGGAATTATTTTCTGGGAAATACGTGCTGTGTACCAAGAACATCTTAATTGCCTGCATTTCCCAGGGAAGTCACTTGAGATCTGAGTCAGAAGCATGGCTGCTGAAGTGGCACTGGTGGGAAATACTCAGTTGTCAAACAATGGTGAGGGATTTGCACTCCCTTTCCCCTAAATCTTTCAAGTGGCTTCATCACAGCTAATCAACTCTGTGAAGGTCACAGCATGATCACAGGCTCTGTCCTGCAGCTTTCTGCAGCCATCAGCTGCTGCTCGATCCTTTACCCTGCAGAGCAGCAAACTGAAGAGAAAGCCCAGGAGTAAGAGTTTCCCTTGTCCTTGCAGCACTGCAGAAGCTTAGAGGTACCAGTGACCTGAGTGCAGAGCTGGAAGAGATGCTGGCAGAACAGGCTGCTGTTAAAGGCCAGAGAGCAAAGAACCCATGGGAGCTCTTCCAAAATCGAGCTTTGAGGTGGCAGCTGGTGAGCATCGTTGTGCTGAGCAGTGCCATGCAGCTCTGCGGGAATGACTCGGTAAGCAGCCTGGCACCAGAGCCAGCAGCAGCACTGTGTCATGGGACGTGGGTGGGAGCTCTTGGGTTCAACGTTCTGTCAGCAGGAGAGGAACAAATAGTGTCTCTCTGCCTATGGAGATCTTCAAGTGTCAGACGTTTGGTTCCCAAAATACATCTGTCCCTTATGGGAAGGTTCAGAAGGATGCTGTCAAAATACGTATGACAGCGCATTAGTCACTCTGCATGGTCCTTCTGGAAAAACAATGGGATGTATTTTCAGATGTCTTTCCTTACTGCTTTCTACTTTCTTCTCTCCACAGATGTATTTTTATGCAGCGTATGTGTTCCAAGAGGCTGGAATTCCTCAGGACAAAATCCCCTATGTTGTAATCGGCACTGGAAGCTGTGAACTGATCACATCCGTCACTTGTGTGAGACTCTCAATGCACTCTGGTGACACGCAGCCCCTGTTGGCAGGGAGGAGGCTGTTAATGACAAATTTGGGGGTTACATTGCTTTTCATGCCAAGGAAGCATGCATGGCTTTAAGCACAGCAGCCAGGCTGTCTGTCAGCACCCACAGCCAGATAGCTCAATGCAGAAGTATTTGGTCAGACATTGCATTGCCATCACTGTCTGAAATCTCGAAGAAGTGTAACTTTCTTGCTTTGTGTCCGTATGGATAGTGGCAGAGTTTAGGTGCACCTGGGACATTCTCATCTCCCCTGAACACCCTTCTTGCCACCAAAACTTTCTTTTGAGCTTTTTTTGCTATGAAGCAGACAACATCCTGAAAGTTTCTGTAGAGCAAACTAGGTACGGAGTATTGAAATGTGAAGAGGAAAGAGGCAGGAATTATAAACACAGCTTAAGTTCTTGCTCTATTTCACTGTGTTACTTTGTGCAGAACATGATTATAGACTATGCTGGTCGGAGGCCACTGCTCCTGGGGGGATATATCTTCATGGCAGGATGGGCCATTGTCTTCATGGTCGCTCTGAGCCAGCAGGTAACAAACTTTATTATTTAAGTGGAATGGAGTTGGGCTTTGCCTTTTATATGACTGGGGTGTTCAGTGGTGGCAAATAAGTGTAAGTGCCCTCACTGGTTTTCCATTGGTCTCTGTGGCTGTAGACTCAGATTAGCTGGATGCCTTATCTCAGCATGGCCTGCATTTTCGCCTATATCCTGAGCTTTGGAATCGGACCAGGTCAGTTCCCTGAGTGTTTTCACTGAAACTTTTGGGTACTGCAAGGACTTGGAGATGTGTGCAGGCATCTTATGGAAACTCTCAGACCCCCTTTAGTTATAGCATACTCAAAGGAATGAGGTAATTTCTGCCAGTGGTGTTTGGCTGTTTCACAGGGGTTTGCATGCCCCTGGTGGGCCAGTGTGCAGGGCCGGGCTGTGCCCTTTTCTCTCTGTGTCATTCCCCCTCACAGTCATCTTGGCTATTAGGCCAAGGCACTTGGAAGTGATTCTTGGCTTAACAGATGACAAGGTTTTGATTTGCTGCCCAGTCCATCAGGGCTGTAAACCAGCATTTCTAATGCTTCACTTTAATCCTAGAAATTGTTGGCTATGCCGTCTGATTATTTTCTTGCAGATACTTAGAAGCACAATTTCCACATCTATTTGTTAGCCTACTAATGTGCCTTTTCTTGGCAGAATGTGTTTGTTTCTGGGGGTGGGCAATACACAGGCTGTTGTGGATGTTTGCATGGTGAGTGTGTAGATGTGAGACTCTGTTAGCTCACATGAGTTTGAAGGAAGGCAGGTAAGAATAGAACCAAGCTGCCAGTGTCACATGCCACACAAGTTGGCAATAATTTCTTGTCCCAGTCCCTACAGTGCCATGGGGTTGAATTAATTATAAGCCTTTCTCACTGCTGGGTCCTGGTAAGAATAATGTGGATTACAAAACCTTTCCTGGCAGTTAATTCTAACGTGAGAAAGTTTGAATAATTACCCAGTCCTTAATATTTAACCTAAAAATTCACCTCTTATACTTCATGTTGGGCATTCTTGCTAAGATGTGTTCTCTTGTTTTTAATGTAATGTCATCAGTATTATTAACTTTCTTACCATTTCTTTTTCCAGCTGGTGTAACAGGAGTTCTGCCCACGGAAGTTTTTGATCAAATGTCCCGACCAGCTGCTTACATGATCTGTGGCTCCCTGCTCTGGTTCAACCTATTTCTGGTTGGAACAGCCTTTCCCTTCATTGTGGTGCGTTCCCAAAGCAAAGCAGCTCTTTAGTGTTCTGTACAAGAAAGAGATTCTGGTAGTGACCAGGAAAAGAGAATATTGCAAGCAGCAAGACAGCACTTCTATGCAAAGTATCTTTATGAGGAAAGTGGCCAGAACTCCTCTAAACCAAACTTTCTCCTTGTTTCCTATGGTGATTTCTGATTTGAGGTTGGGATTTGAATCATTTGGGGCATGGATGATCAATATTCCTCCTCTGTCCTCAGTCGAGAATAGCTGGAACTAAAGATGTGATGTAATTTCACTTTGCCAGACCCTGGCACCATTCTCTAAGATGATTCCTGAAGCAAAAGGGAGCAGAACTCCACAATGTACATTCCTGTCTTATTTCCTACTGAGGGCTTCCATTCTATACAATTATGTACAGGGAGAAAGACAGAAAAAGACATTTCAAAAGACTGTTCTTGCTATGTCAAATTTCCTAATCTATGCTGGGGTGCTGTTGCATCCAGGCATGTGAGGCCCTCACCAGAGTGCACAGAAATATTCCCTGGGTGACTTTAGACCATGCAGGAAAAGGGATTTGTCAATGCTTATTTGCCATTGTACAGAATGTCACCAACACTGTCTTGTTTTTTCCTCCTCCTCAGAAAAGTCTAGCACATTTCTGCTACATCCCATTCCTTGTGGTCTGTGTCTGCACTGCTCTCTACGTTTGGTTTTTCCTTCCTGAGACAAAGGGGAAGTCCTTCCTGGAAATCTCAGAGGAGTTCAGGAAACGGAATTTCAAAACTAAGACCCGTGCGGGTTTTTATAAAGGCCCTGAGGACATCAAAACCACCGCATTGTAGCAGAAGAAAGGAAGATGGTATCTGGGGGAATTCTGCAGTGAATTCAGCAGTGGCTATGTGCCCTTGCAGGGACACAGAGAGAAGTACAGTTAGGGACAATATATTACTCTTAGGTTCTTAAGTTTGCCTTGAAAACATACACTTGAACTGATAAATCCACACAAAAGTTTAATAATCTGTTCTCACCTTTTAGTACTGAGTGACACATGCATATTTTAGAATCCATATTAGAGAATAACAGAATGATGCCTTATTCTCTTATCATCATACAACACCATGTAATGCTTTAGAAAATTTCAGAATTTCTCCAAACAGTAACTTCCATCTCAGAAGTCCTTCTTTCCTTGCCCCTCAATCTGGACTTTCTAACACAGAAATTAATGTGATTAAATTCTCTTTTCAGACACCAGATGAAATTTTCAGTACCTTGTCTTGGTGCTCCTGTTGTTTCTGTTATTAAGTGATTTCAAATAGACTCCTACTTCTTGAGCAATAGTGAGCAGTTAATTATTTTCAGCTATAAAAACATGTGACAGATGGATTAGAAAGAAAGCTTCTAGTACTTGCTAAGTGGCTTATTATACAACAGACTTTTGGGCATTGTTTTGCAGACTATTTATTCTGGACTGGTTTTCTTCATGGCTTGTTTGTTTTCTTCCAGTCCTATGTTGTAAAGCACAAGTAATTCCCCAGTCCAGTTTGTACTGCTCCCATGGATACTGCTGGTCCATCTCGTCGGGTTTTGCACCTATGCTCTGCTAACATTAAGTGTGGTGAGGAGCTCACATGGCAGCACCTTCTTTCGGATGTGGAGCTTTAGATCACACCACAATGTTCTCTGCAGGATGTCCTTGTTGTCTCCATAGAGCACATTGGCAAAGACCCAGATGTGACATTGATTCTTTTTAGTTAACCTGATATAGAACAGGGCAACGCTCCTCATTTAATATGGCCTTTCACAGGCATTGGCCTGACTGGTTAAGTTTCTTCCAGTTTCTTCTCAAAGTCATAATCAAGCCACCTCTTTTCTTTTGACTTTGTGTGAAAGTCACAGCACTGCTCATGTTTGCAACAAATAAGAATACGTACATTTTCAAAATAAGTAGGTAAAGTTTCTTTCAGTGTATTTTTTAACTACATTTTTAAGAAAAATACAGCATTTTTGAATAAAAAGATTGTAAACATTTCTGGAATGTATTACTGTCATGCTGAGCATGAGTAGAGCAGCAGATCTATTTCTCAGAAGAGGAGTCTGTGCAAGAACTCTCTTTCACTACCCAAAGTTTATAACATATGAAAAATAAAAGCAAACTTTTGTTCCTTTGTGGTTGCTGCTATTTTAGAAGTCATTAATGTATAGACATCGGCAAGAGCAGCTACCTCTGCTCTTGGAAAACACTGAGATTTTGAAGTATGCAGGATTTTGAGACAAGGCAATCAAGAGCAGGACTCCATAGAATTGGGAAGTGAAGAGATGCTTTTCGTTACTGTAGTTTGGAGAGAGCAGTGAGGGGCAGATGGAAAGAGTGAAACACAAAGTCAAACCAAAAAGTGCCACTACCATCAAGATGGTAGCAAAATATTCTGTCTTTCCTTTGGTGAAGACCAGAGAAAGGACGAGAGACAGAAGTGAAGCAGAGAAGAGTGAAGAAGGGAAACAAATCAGTAAGATCCATGCAGGGTAGGAAGCAGGGATGGACTGAAAAGACTGCCTGGGCAGAGGGAGAGGCCTGGCACACCCCGCTGGAACACACAGGTCAGAGGAGAGAGAAGTCCTCCAATGTCCAGAGGTCCTCACCTTGGCCTGTTCTGAGGCTACTCCCATGAGTCAGGACTGTGCCTTTTCCCAGAGCCCTAGAAGGACAGAGGCCATCTGCTCCTGCCAGTAGGACACAGGCTTGTTTAGAAATGATACACATTTACTTGAGTTCCTGACTTTTAAAGCCAGTCCTGTGGGTACATGTGGCAGAAAACACTAATTCCAACTTCCAGCATTTTTTTCTGACTGGCCTGAAATCAGGAGTCTATAAACTGATTAAGCAAACACAAACAGTGGTTACATTTCAGGTGGTCTAAATTGTTAAATTTTAATTGAAGCATTTAAAAAGTTGGTTAATTGATACTGAATTAAAACACCTCCAACTGAAAAATCTATGACATTTGTTCACATTATCTTATCGTGTGAAGTGTTAGGCAAAACCACATCTTGAAAAGTGATCCTCAGAGACTCACAGTTGGTATTACTGTTCGCAAATCAAATAATTGTGCACTGTTGGATTGATTAATAACCATAAACACTAGAGAAAACCAGTATTGCTGCTGTCCTCAAACACTGCTCCTCTGCACAAACCAGCTCTCACTTGCAACCCAGCTGGGGTTGGGATTCTTCCAAAGACATGCATCATCCTAGCCTGAGGAAGCGCCAAGGGCAGCCACTCACTAGGAGAAGGAATTCCCCCCTAAGCTGTTTGAACAACTTGTAAAAGCCTTTTAAAGGAACCACCTTGGACACTGCTAGGTAAAGATGCCCTTTGAAACTTACAGATAAAACTAAAGATCTTACAGTCAGGATTTAAAACTGACATTAAACTTTCTTAACATCTGCCATATATTATAGGGATACACACTTGAACTTTTGGCCAATGACCATTACTCTTAAAGAGTTAATTGATCAGTCAGCTGATAATTCAAGAGTTGGATGCACAGGCATTGTCAGGCTTGGACAATTTGGGCTTAAAAAGTCTTTGCTTGAATTGAGGCTCAAAGTAGCACTCAGGAACTTTTCCTTTACGTGTGATAACTGATTATCCAGCCTATGACTTGGGAAGTCCAAGCCAGTCCAGTCTAGTTTGCACCAGTCCTTGGACTTCGACTTCCATTGGTGCTTTTCTCTTTGTCCTTTACTCATCTCCTGCAGCTCTTGCTGTCCACAGCTGCTGCCAGAGCGTGCCCAGAGACCTGGCAGGGGCACACCGCTCACCAACTATACTCAGCTTCATCAGTAACCAATACAATAACAACAAACCAAACAGCAACAACTTCATGACAAACCGAAGGGAGTGTAAACACTGAGAAAGGACAAAATGACATGTTGAAATACAATCTCAGGCTCCTCTTTCTCTATAAAAAAAGGAACTTTTTCCAAAGTAATCAAAGAAAGGATCAGGAAAGACCTAGACTGCAAGCAGGGATGACTACCTTTGCATGCAAGCTGGTATGGAAGGTTTGATGCCCATTCAAGCAACGACATTCCCCTAATTAGAAATCAGCTTGTAAATGCTTGGCAGTCATAGTTTGAGTATGAAATATTCCAGGCATAGAGGTGCAGCATCATGCTATTGTTGCTGGCCAGAATATCCCTAGGACAGTTGGTAACAGGGAGCAGTGGGAGTGGGAGGGGTTGAGGCACATGTATTGCAGCCCTATATTCTTAAGCCTCCTATCAGATAATTCTAAGAAAGGGTGAATAAACTATGAAACCAGGAATGCCCTTCAATCCCCAAATGTTTATCTAGTCTCAGCCAAGTCACTGAACAAAATATTCATTTAGGTGAGATTGCAAGTGGGAAAGGAGGAGGAGAAAGGACAAACAGGTGGAATTGTTCACAAAGTGATTGCACATTGCACCATGCTCCCACAGCTAGTTATCTATGACAGTGCAGATTAAGATGGCCAAAGCTGAAGAGAGACGCACTGAAGTGTGTAACTGGGTTCTGGGAGACGTCTGTGAGCTTTGTCTCTACTCAGAGTTCTCACTGTCCTGTGCTTTAGTAGCTGTGCTTTCCTATTGCTGGCTCCTTGGTCTCGGGGGAGGCAGGTGTGTAGCACTGCTCAGGCTGTTAGAGCTCCCAAGGAAAACACAGGACATTTGGAGGCATGTCTGAATAGCTGTACCAGTTTGTTTGCTGTTTTTATTTCCTGCAAGAAAATGAGCTACAAACTTTTTCTCCTGGCTTTTGTCCTGGGCATTACTGGAGCTTTCCAGTATGGATTGCAGGTCTCCATTATCAATTCTCCTGCTGAGGTAAGCGTGGAGAGCTCAAAGAGTGAGCTACCAGGATTTCACTGTTCTCAGGCATTCATGCCTCTATATGCCATGGCTAACTTTTTTACTTCTGCTTTCAAAATTAGACTTGTTATGGTTTCTTAGTTCTAAGAGAAGCTGCTACTGCTCTTGTGTTTCATGGGGTTTGAACTTCTGTCTGATGTGACAGAACCGGGAAAGAGAACGATGAATGATATCCATAAAATCAGCCATTTTCCCCTTACTGTGTTGAAATGCTCCCCAGGCATTCTCTTCCCTCCATCACTCAGGGAGCCCTTGTACCATGTGCTTTACCACACACACTGTTTCCAAGTGGTTGTAAGGTGAAATAGGACAAGGAAGGACTGTAGCTCTAGAGCTGAGGTCAGCACCGATACCTGCAGCTGGAAAGGGAAAATTGGGCAAGGTGTTTGTCATCCTGAATGGTACCTAGGACACTCAGCTCATATAGTTACCACAGACGAGGGAATGGTTGGAAAAGATCAGGTGGCAAAACAGTCAGGGTTTAGCACAGAAACAGAAGACCCACCTACCATTCTCTTACTGGCACTCACAGTTGATATTAAATACTGATATATTTATTCATTGGACCTCATTGCTAAAACATCAGCTCCAGGGATGTTAATGGCAAAATTCCCATTGATTTCATCGGGGCTAAGATTTCAACCAAGTTATTGATAGAAATGTATCCAAAAGAGCAGTAAGGGGCTAGGAGAATTTAAAAAGTGGTGCAATTATGCAAAAGCATGTTGACTGAGTCCATTGTTTGTTTTTCTTTCTTTTAAAGTACATCAAAACTTTCATCTGTGAGACCTGGCTGAAGAGATACAGCTCTCCTCCCAGCGCAGAGATGATCACTGTGATGTGGTCCTTCATTGTGTCCATTTACAGCATTGGCGGGCTTCTGGGTTCCTCATCTGCTGGATATTTGTCTGTTAGATTTGGAAGGTAGGAAGAGTCATTATACCAGTCTTTCTATCTACACCCACAACAGCAGAATAAGAAACTGTGTCTTAGGAGAAACACTGCTTGTAATGTGGCATTGTGAGCAGCCCAGGGCTTACAATGAAAGACCAGTATAGTGGAGAAACAGAACAGCAAAATCTGCCAATGATCACAAGGAAAGTCATACCCTCTCTCTTATAAAGTCCAAAGCAAATCCAGCCCAGGGAAGTCATACAACAAGTATGGCAAGTGCAACAAGTACATGTATATTTTAAAGAGAATTTCAGAGACAACTACTCACAAAGCTTGTTCTTCACTGTAGATATTGACTCCACTAGAGGCATCAAAAGCTTCAACTAACCTATCAGTCTGTGGCAAAGTTTTCCCACTGCCATTTCCCATTGACTTAACTGCAGCTATGCAGAAGCCAGCACTGAGTCTGTAACCACGGTACAATTCATGCCACTCCTGCCAGGCTGTGAATGTGTCAAGGGCAGTATTTATGCTCACCTTAATCTGAATTGTTTCCAGGAAGAAGGCCATGCTGTTTGCCAATATCCCTGCTCTGCTGGGTGCAGCTCTGATGGGACTAAGCCGTCTGTGTGGATCTTTTGAGATGATTATTGCTGGAAGGTTATTTTCTGGAGTATGTGGAGGTAAATTGGCATTCCTTCCTGTGGTATTAAATAGTGGGAAGAGCAGTGACTGAGAGTCACAAGGATTTACCTGAGTAAACAGATCACAGATTTTTACTACACCCTGCAGGGAACATGATTGCTGAATGCATTTTTAACTAAATGAGAAACTACAAACATATTTAAATTAGTAATGTCTGATATCTCCATTTCTC
Organism: Ifrita kowaldi; assembly: GCA_013398055.1. NCBI lineage: Eukaryota > Metazoa > Chordata > Aves > Passeriformes > Cinclosomatidae > Ifrita > Ifrita kowaldi. The sequence continues at coordinate 74,107 of VZRS01003350.1, read as the reverse complement.
TTTCTTCTATCTTTACATCCAGTCCGTATAAAAGGTACTGCCAACTTCTGAAAAAGCCAAAACATGCAATATTTCGGGGAAGCATGCTCACTCGATAGAGAACTGGCCTCTGTTGCTCCTCTTGCTTTTTGCTCTGGCTGATGCTGCCCTCCGTATTATAGACAAGGGAATGGTTTTCAAGCCAATTCAATTAGAATTTTCAATTCTACTTTCCAGATGCCTCAGATGGCTACATTCTGCCAGTGCTTTTGATCCCTGTGCAGTTGGATAAAGATAATACTAACCAGAAAAAAAAATTGAGAGTATAAATATTAATTAATTCACTGAGCAGATAGAATTTACAGCATTTGCTAGCTTGGTGGTTTCAAGCAGAAAATAAGGCACATAGCATCTGAATAGCCACTGAAATATGTCATCTGAGATGAAAGGAAGTAACCACAGTCCTGTCTGTGTATGTGGATGTAGGAAACAACGTAAGAGAAGGACAGCCTGCTGAAGGACAGATTTCCCAGGGGCCCGTACTTACTTAGTGAAATATTTAGCAAAGGCACAAGGCCACGGTATGGGGCACATGCTTCATGTCACGCAGCCACATCCTCAGCACAGATAAAAAGGTGTCTGAGAGCCAACCCCTATAGGCTCTGTCCATAGTGGTCCCCTCCGAAACACCAGACCTATGTGGGTGTGCATTGCCCTAACAGTCCTTTGTCACTGCAGGTTTAGCTCAGAATATCCATATCATGTATGCTGGGGAATGTGCTCCACGGAAGCTCCGCGGGCTGATTGCCATAACAGCTTCTACCTCCATTGCTGCTGGAAAATTCGTAGGATTTGCTCTGGGTCTCAGGTAAGAGAGTCTGAAACATACTCAATTTATTCTGTTGTTAAAATACATGCATATATCAACGCATGCCTGTGTCCAGCAGCTGCTATTTGGGGCAGCTGGTACCAGGCTGGTAACTCATAGGTCTTGTAATAATTGTGATGTGAGCCTATTTGGATCAGAAGCAGAGGGATCAGCTCGTGCAGGTTCTTCCTTCAGCGCTTGTGCTGGGACTGTTGGTCCCTGTGAGCCCTCAGCTGCTGCAGGAGGATACAACTGGCCTTGCTGTGCCCAGCACGGAGCAGCAGGAGCCAACACCATGCAACTCCGGTGCTGCAGGCAGTGACCCTCTGCACTCCCTGCTGAAGACTCCTGGGTGGGAGCTGCTGGGACACACGCAGCAGGGCTGAGGGATCACCCTGTGTCTGCGTGTGCTTACATGGCCAGCACACATGGTTCCTCAGCCCTTCTCACTCTGCTGGTTTTGTTCCAGAGAAGTTCTTGGAGTGGAAGCTCTCTGGCCAATTCTCCTGGCAGCCAATGCGCTCCCTGCCCTTGTTCAGCTTCTCACCCTGCCCTTCTTCCCAGACTCTCCCCGCTATCTGCTCATTGACAAAAAGGACAAGGAGGGATGCATCAAAGGTGAGGAAATGGGCCATAAATCATTCATTCCAGGAAAAAGGGAAAAATACAGTTAAGCCCCAGATGAACCTGGAAGAGAGGTACAGGTGGGAAAAAGACTTGTGGTCTTTTGGCTCTGAAACCACCTTCAGCTTTAACAAAAGTCAGCCACTTCTGTGTGGATATTTGTGCTCTCTTGGCACTAGTATTTCCCTTACCCTTTGCCAGGGTCCTCTGAGGGATGTGATCACACACAGCTTATATTTCCATCAGTACCTTCTCTGTGTGAGAAAGAGAGGTCCTGTACTGTCATGCCGTACCTGTAAGCATTCCAGTTCTTCGGTAACCCTCACAGCAGATTCTGACAGAAACTGAGTAACAGCCACCGTGGGTATTTAACTATCAAAAGATAGAACTTCTCAGATGTAAACTTATTTTTTGTATGTGGGAGTCATTTTACCTTGTCTGTGTTTTGGAGTGTGCACTAGAACTGCATCTTTATCAGGAGGGTATTCAGGAAAGGATTGGTAAGAATTTAGGTGGGACTTACATTGAAAGACTGTCAGCAGCTATTGGCCAAAGGTGAAGTCATGATTAAGATTTATGGGTAAAAACAGATAGCAGTGATCTGGATCTGTGTCATATCTGAGCCCAGATCTCTAGGAAGTTCACACAAGAAAAGAGCATGAAGTTCTAACAAGACACTCTGCAAAGCAGGAAATAATCATCTGGATTCATGTCTGTGCTGGTGAGCTTGGTCACCTCTCCTCTCCTTCCAGCTGTGAAGCAGCTCTGGGGAGATGGGGACCATATGGCTGAAATAGATGACATGATGTCAGAGCAAAAAGCCATCCGTGGGGAGAAGGCAAAGAGTGTTTGGGACCTGCTCCGTGACAGAGCCGTGCGCTGGCAGCTCATCACTCTCTTCCTCGTCGTCTCGTGCATGCAGCTCATTGGGGCCAATGTGGTACGTGCAGTGCTTTGCTTTGCTCTCTGCATTGCTGACAAGCTTCTCAGCAAAAGTAACCTCTGCAAGGAGTTGTGAATGACTGCAACAGTGCCTGTAAGGAGGGATCTGTTGTTACTGTTTATTACAGTCTTTTCCCATGGAAGTTTGGGACCTGGGATAAGTCAAGAACTGTGTTTTAGCAAGCATCTTCTGAAGGCATTTCTATGGATTACCCTGTTATGATAAGATGATTTTCTATTTTGTTAAGGGCTAGTTAGTTATTTTCTGTCCAAAAAGACAGAAGCTAGTGTAAACATGGCCACATGTGTACAGCTTTCACAAATTTCTATTCTTTCCAGGTTTACTCTTATGCATACAGTATCTTTACAAAGGCTGGAATCCCCCCTGCTCAAACCCACTATGTGTCACTGGGGGTTGGGACCACTGAGATCCTCTCCACAGTCCTGTGTGTAAGTGGCTTTTCAGCTGGATTTTGTTCCGCCCAAATATATCGTTCATTCTGACCTTCAGAAATACTGTAAATGGAGCTTCAGGAATCAAATTTTTGCAACAAATCAACCATGGAACCGATCACATAAAGTCCTCTCCCCACACCCTGCAAACGTGGGCAATTCTATTCCGTTTCTGGGAAGAGTGGAGAGTCTTTCTGTCAAAATCACAACCCATTCTGGGCCAGTCTTGGGAGTCCCAGTTCCCCCTGGAAGAAGGGCAGATATCATTTGTCAGTCGGATTCAGGGCTGCAGGAATCACAGCAATTAACAGTGTAAGCATTCCCACTCTGCTTTCCTGCCTGTCTCTCCTTTGCCTGCAGAATGTCACCTCTGACCTCCTCTGCCCAGTCAATGCTCCCTGCAGCCCTGCACCTCCCCACCTCCTGCTCCTCCCTGCAGCTCCTGGTCCTGTTCAGGCTCCCCAGACGCCTTTACTCACCCTCCCAGAGAAGGCGCCACATCCCAGTCTCCAGTCCTCCAGTGATTCCCTGCCTAACCAGTGAAGGCAGACGCTGGAGCAGCTCACCCGTGACTGCCTTCAGTCTGTCCTTCGGAGCTGGCAGCATGTCCTCCTGCTTGCAGGGTTTCCTCATCGAGCGTGCAGGGAGGAAGACACTGCTGTGGAAAAACTACACAGTGATGGCCTTGGCTCTAGGGCTCCTCACAGTCACTCTCTCACTACAGGTAAGACCCCACTGATGCATTAGAACTGTGTTCATGTTTTATTGTATGGCAGATATCATGACTATTTCCCTCCCCACAAATCACTTTTTAGTGAGAAGAAGTATTTTTGGGGCTGACCATCATATTAATAGAGGTCTGTTCCCAGCCATGTAGATATGGATTAAAGACAGTAGCTTTAGACAATCAAGATCCCTGCCAAGGCTATCTCATGAAATTTCTGAAAGTAGAAGAAATAGATGTATGTTAAACATTGACATACTTAGTAGTGGTGAGCATTTGTAATGGAGCTATATAAATAAAATTTTAATTTCTGATTTTACTTGCTTTTCATTTCCTACCACAGGACTCCTTTTTCTGGGTACCATACTGCTCTGTTGCACTTGTCTTTATTTTCATCATGAGCTTTGGCATTGGGCCAGGTTGGTATTTTCTACTGGAATGGTTTTATTTACCCACTCATTCCTTCCTCATTGCAGCCTTTAGGAGAGATCCCAGGCATAGCTGTTTCACAGTAGGCATGAATCCCTACTTCTGATTCAGTGCAGGCATAGATATTTCCCTCCATACTATGGTAGGAGGTAAAATTCATTTCCTATTGCATTCCTACACGCCTTTTTTCTGAAGAGCCAAGCACCACATCAGATACTTCCAGGCCACTTAAAGCCATGAACTTATGCAGCAAAATGAAGTACGAGGTACAGAAGCATCTTGCAAAATTTCTAAGCTTCCTTTTTTCTTCAATATTTTTTTTAGCTGGAGTACTATGCCCCTTGCTCACGGAAATATTTATTCAGTCATACAGACCAGCTGCTTATGTTTTTAATGGAGTTACAAACTGGATCCAACTCTTCATCCTTGGGCTTTTGTTCCCTTTCATCGTGGTAAGTAAAGTAGGGTGTTTGTTTCAGTTCACAGGAAGTTAGACCCCTCTTGAACCCAGAGAACGCTTCTCTCATCAACACTTCATGCAACAGAGAGAGCCCAAATTAATTGCAGTTCTGATGGCCTCTTCCTGGCTACTGAAGTGTAGCAAACCCACAAAATGCTTCTAACTCTGCACAAGTTAGAGTGACATAGGGAACACAGACACAGTGACAGAGGTACAGACACAGTGACAGAGGTACCGACACTGTCGGATGTCGTTTGAAGCAGGATTTGTATCAACTAAGTCCCCAACCAAGTTCTTTTAGTAAATACAAACCCAGAAACTCTATATCAGAAGAGAAAGACATCAAGATAAATTTTTATGAACACATTTTGTCTCTTTGTTTTCCTGTAGGAAGGCCTCGGTAATTTCTGTTTCATCATTTTCCTGACATACTGTCTGTTCATGGCTATTTTTGTATTCCTGGTGCTGCCAGAGACCAAAGGAAAGACCATGCTGCAGGTTATGGAGGACTTCAACCGCCTGAACTACCGTGGAAAGAAGGGACAGGCAGTCCTACAGCAGAGTAACTGCTCAGTGATGACTGTTACCAGGCTTTAAGAGCAAACTCTCCACTTCATATTTTGCTCTTTTATTACTGTAGTGCCCAGAAGCCTCACCAAGCAAGAGAGAATCCATAGATCGACCAAAAAACCACCTGCAGTGCAGAGTGCAGGATGAACTTGGTGGTTCTCTCCAGCTCCTGAAATATGAGCTGAATTAATTCCTCTGCTGAAAAAAAATTAAACACGGTTTATAGAGAAAATAAGATTTTTGTCAGTCCCTCCAAGCTTGCAGTTGTAAAGAGAAAACACAGGACCTGCTGTTTTCTTGGCAAAACCAGGATTCCACAGTTGGAACAAGTGATTCTGGAAGGTCCAGAGGTACAGCAGACCTGCAAAGAAGAAAGAGCTTTGACACTGAAATTATCTGCTCCTATTAACAAGTCAGTGCTGATGAGCTTTCCCAGAGAAGAAGCTTCAGTCCACTGGAAAAGAAATGTTTAGCTCTTTAATCCACTGGAAGAAGAGTGCCTTGCCTATCAGCGGGCAGAATCGATATGCAATGTTCCCCCCACATTTACAATTTTAGGGATTCTTCTATTGGGAAAAACAGGGCTGTGTCAGCACTGAAAGAAAGCAATGAGCAAAGAAAGCAGAGCAGCAGGAAATCATGAGTGAGCAAATCCACAGTGGCAGGGTCTCCTTCTTCGTTAGCGATGACCATGTAGTGTGTCTTCAGCCTGGAGAGCACTGGGTTTCAATGGGATTCAGTTCCTGAGAGTAACCGGTACTGATGAGATAGAAAAGAGGGACACCTCTCCTGGAGAATTTAATCTGTATGTATGAGTGTTTGCTTCTCTCTCCAGGCCTCTGAATACTTCACATTTTCATTATAAAACCTGGTAAAAAGGGCTTCACATTTGTGTTCATTGCTACATGACATTACACTTTTTTTGGTATTCTTCATGCTTCACAGTTTTCTGATAAGGAAATAAAAAGCAGTGACTAGAAAAACACATCCTTCCGATTGCGCCTGGATTGGTTTTCATTGAATGAAGAGTTGAGGACAGAGGAGAGCCCATCTTTGGGGTGGTGTTGTTGGGGTCAAGGAATACTGTGTCTGTCTTTTTGTGGAGATGAGATCTTCACTACCAGCTGATACAGATGCTGCACAATAAATTTTGCAAAAGGATCTGAATATTGAGTGGCAGTTTCTTTCACAGCCCTAAGGCTCCTGCTATTTTATCTTCACACTATCCTCCAGCAGTATTTGTGGCAGTGCCAAAAGCTAATGCCAGGAGTAGGGGACTTCCCCCACACAGCCATCCCTCCCATGACAATTATCATACTACCAAAAAAACTACATAAAGTTTATTGTTTCAGGGCTTTAGATCATGGATTGCACAGTACCATATTAAGAACCAAAATACATTACTTCTTCTGGTCAAAAATGCATGGGGAAAAAAAAGAAGCATTTGAAGTGTTTTGAAAAGAAAATATTAGGTAAGGCCTTGATTATTTTAAAGGTCTTTATTTGGTTTTGTCTTTCTCAAGATTACTGGTTCCCAGTGAGGAAGTTTTTACTGTCTTACAAGACATTAAAAACTAATTTCTTTATACATGTCTTTCTACAGCATGATTGTGTTCAACCTGTGTTACTTCTTCCCTTTTACTAAAGGCAGTCCACAAGAGGGAAAGTGGTAAATCATTAACACTGCCATAAACTATTATGGATTGGGAATAAAGGTTGAAGAAGTATTTGTGAACCTGCAGTGTAGGATCCAGGATCACAAAAGTGCAACACAGGGCGTCTTTGAAGTCTGGGGTATTGATTGAGGTCCATACTGGGTCTGGAAAAAGCACATTTCTTGTTGTGTTTGAATCCCAGGTGGAAGGATGCATCTTGTCCTCTTCTTAAGGAAAAAAAATAAAAACTATACTAGGCATTTAAGGCATGTTTTTTCCGTTGTACAGAACTGAACAATAGTGTGAGGCCAGATGAAAATGAGACAGCAGTAGGAGTATTCTAGGAGGGACACAGACAAGAGGAGCAAGAGGAACAGGGCTCTGCAGGGACTGTTTGATCAACCAGATGTTAAAAACTGGCCGCAGACAATGTTTAGAAACCTCTCCAGAAAGGTCCAGAGCTGCCATGTGTGTCCTTCATTCCATCCTCATCTCAAAGAAAAATCTTGCTTTCCCCTCTAGTTCCACCAGGCTCATCAGCTCCTTGCCCACTGAGATGTGGCATCTTGCTCTGGCACACAGTGGGTCAATTCCACTGTTATAGAGAGGAAAGAGTGAGGCTTCTGAGTGGTTCTGGAAAAACTCTGACCCTTATAAAGAACTGGGTGCTAGCAAGGACACAAAATGCCAATATTCCAATACTTTGTTTCCTGCATCTGGGAAATTGTTCAAGCAATTGTAAATCTTCCAGCAGGCAAGAAGAGGCATTATGGCTCAGCTACAATTCTAAAGGCCTGTTGTAGACTGGAGGGGAGGAAAACATCCCCTGCCTAAGCTGCTTGTTAGAGAAGTGAAGAGGGACTCTGCTCCCCTGAAAGGAAGATGGTAGCACAGTCTGACTCCCCACACAACAGGAACACGCAGGTGTTTCAGCAGTGCGAGTAAGGGGGGGTGCTCCCAATTCAAGAGGGATAAACATTTACCAATGTTGTAATCAGCTGGTCGTATCTGGGTCTTAGAATAATTAAACCAGCAAGAAGAGGCCCTGGCCAGTGTCAGGGGAGGACACAATTTGCTAAAAGCCGCATAGTTAGAATTTAACTTCTGTGCTGTGATCCCAAGCTCTTACAATCTCAGTGTGGAACCCATCTCTCTCATCTGACAGACTTGACAAGGGCTCTCAGAGCGGGCAGGGTTTCAAGGGGAAATGGCTGGTTTCCTCTCAGACCTGGTGAGTATCCACCTTCTTGTGTTCTAGCCCTGGTCATGAAGAGCAGAATGGTCTTTAAAGATTACAGCAAAGGGAATAATTCTTTCTTGTAATTAAAATGAGCAACAGAGCATGTTCTTGAGACAACACTGGTTCAGCAACAAGACTGACTAAATGGCACCTGCAGAAAACACATTAGAAATGCAAAACAGTGAGAGGTTTAAAAGAGGACTTAGGAAACCAGGAAAGGTGGGAATTCGGGGAAAGAAAGAGAACTTAGTGAAAAACATAAAACACAAAAAACCCTCCCACTTCACTGCTCTGCACTGTCAAGGACAATTGAGGATACTCATCAGTTTAAAGTGTGACCTGAGTAAATGCCTGAAAACATATGTGCTTGTGAGGATTGCTCTGAAATTCAGTGTACATCATAGAAACACAGCATTTCCAATAGGAGTAATTCAGATAGCGCCTCTAAACATGTCATTTCATATGGGATTGATAAAAGTGAAATGTAAAAAAAAATAAGTTTTGAGAGGACAGACTTGAGTCATCTCTGGAAAATGGTGAACACTGTCCCTGAGGAGGCAAAGGTGAAAGCAAAACGGGATTCAAGAAATAGGACAAAGGTAAACACAAACTATCTCAGGCTTTTATAATTTTTGTTATCTGTGGTTAGCAGAACTAACAGAGAATGTATCTTTTCAGATTGCTAATAACCGGCAGAGGAACATAGCAGAATGTACAGATTTGTATTTTAACAATTTCCAATGAACTTAGGTTGATGAATGAAAAATTCAAGATGGGTTTTTGCATTTTAAAGGTTTCTTAATCATAGAAATGTGAAGATCTACGATCCTGTAGATTATCTCATGGTCTGAAAGGTGTGCCGGTATCAGGAATTTAGGATGTGTTTCATTCTCTTTCGCAGGTTCAATACCGGAGGCTATTGCTAATGATTATGGTGCTGGGAATTGGTGGAACCCACCTCTCTGGTTTCCAAATGTCTGTGATAAATTACACTTCTCCCGTAAGCAAAGCTGTAGAAAAAAATCACATCTCTAACTGTTCCTCATGGTCCTAGGCCTTACACTTTGCAGATGCTTCACGAAAGCTCTTGCATGTTGCTTTGTCAGTTTATTTCCAGCTGTTTCCAATGCCATACTGTCCTGTCAAAGTTCGCATGATTGCTAGGAGTTGTTCTCCAAAGACAACTTCCCACAGAAGCTTGTGGAAACAACATATTGAGATACGTCCTTAAAGTTTATGCCATGGAGAAAAAAAAATAAATCTAGCTGATAGAGTCAGCCTTCAGCTCAGCTCTATATGTTCTCTTTATACCTATTACTGGCCACAAGAACATTTGCACTTTACTATAATGAATAAAAGGTCCTAATTTTTTGGTGTAGGAGAGCTTGGATTCAACACACTAAAGAGTATAATTAATTTTTGAAAGATTCTCTTACACTGTTAGGCTGTATGAGAGGAAATATCAATCCTAATTGCAAACAAGCATCCTATAGTCATGCTTTTAGTCATGAGTATTAATCTAATTTTTTTTAATTGTGAACATTATGAAGAACATTATTATTAGTTCCTTGGTGGAACGAAAATCTCTTTTTCTGTCCCAGTACATTCAGAAGTTTATCAACGAAACCTGGCTGGAGCGATACGGTTCTGTGCTGTCTCAGGAGACCCTGACGTTATTGTGGTCCCTCATCGTGTCCGTGTACTGCATAGGTGGGATGATAGGGTGTCTGTGTAGTGGATACCTGACTGCAAAATTTGGAAAGTAAGTATATTTCCCAGCACCTTGCTACCCAGGTCTGCAGCAGGGGAAGCTATTAAACATTATACAACTAATAGAAGGGATACCAGAATCTCACTGCCCTCTGCTGCCACAGAATTTACCCAGCATGTAAAACTACACCTGGGTGCATTGGAGAAACAAGAACATGCAGATATTTCTGATTCCCTTGTCACAGCTTTTATTGGCACGCAATTCCCGTATTTTTGCTGACATTTTACCCTGCAGGAGTTTACTTCAGCCTCATGGTTTGCTCACACAGCGAGCAAGAGGAATCTAGCTTTTCCCTTTCCATTCCTCTGCAAAGACCTCATGCCTTTTCATAACCAGATTTGATTGTCCTAAAAGCAATGGGTTTAAACACGGCCTCAGTCTATAACATGGCTTCAGTCTATAAATCCAGAGGAACAGTCAGGCATTAGTCAAAGGAGAAAAAGTAAAACATGGATCATACCCATGTGTTGTTTGCTGTTGCAGGAAGAAATGTCTCCTGTTCAACGATGTGGTCCTAATAACAGCCACGCTGCACACTGGCTTCAGCAGGAGAGCCAAGTCATTTGAGATGATCCTGGTTGGGCGCTTCCTCGAGGGCATCGGTGCTGGTAGGACTCCCCACTACTCCATGTTAATGTGACTTCTTTGGGGTGGATACAGAAATCTTCCTGCTGGGAGTACCCAGGAGTGTGCTGTAACCCAGTGGAACAAGGAGCAGATTGGGGCAAGGTAAGAGAAGCTGTCCTTTGCCTTCAAGAGGTCTTGTAGAGAGATCTGATGGATTAGCGAAACATCTTGCTTAAAGTAAAAGGTACATTTTCAGCCTATTATTGCAGAGGATATATGGGAAAGAGTTCAGAAGAGGGAGGAGAGAGCTGAAGGGGAACTGAAAAGGGACCATCTCTCTTTCTTTCTACAGCTTTAGCACTCTCCTGTCTTCTCCCTTTAGGAATACATATGAATGCCCATGTTCAGTATGCTGGAGAGATCTCACCTAAGAAGTTGCGTGGATTTATAAATGTGACCTCCACAGTGTTTCTCGCACTAGGAAAAACTGTAGCAAGAATTCTTGGATTAAGGTGCTTGTGCTACTCCTTCTCAGCCTGTTTTATATTTATTTTTCTTCTATATAACATGGGGTGTTCTCCCAGTCCTAGAAACAGACATACACCAACAGTGGGGTTTTATTTTGCTTAAATACAGCAGTCAAAAAGGAGGGATCTCCCCCATACATGTCACTGAGGTTTCCATGTCATTCTCTGGGGAGAGAAAGGCCTGTCCCATGAGAAGGATGACTCCATCTCTGGAGGTGCAGTCTCTCTGCTGAAGTTAATAAAAAAAGACTGTATGTAAATACTCTTATTAAATTCGTGAGATCTGAAAATTTTGCTAATTTCTTGATAACCTCATGCAGACTTGCAGTACTGGTTCAAAGTGCTGTTGTGAGAATATTCTGACCTTCAGAAATTATTCAAACTCTAAGAAAAATCTCAGTCTTGCAGAAGAAATAAAGTATTAATCTATTTTCCTGTCCCTAACCTAAACATCATCTATTTCAATTTAACTTTTCAAGGACTGTATGTATTTTGTGTCTCTTTAGCTAGCCTAGAATTTAGAAAATACCAAATTAGTAATAAACTGTAATTTTACTGGACTATAAATAGATTCTAACATGCTTTCATAGAGATCTTTTAGGAACTGAAGACATGTGGAATGTGCTATTGTCCTTCTCTGGACTGGTGGCATTGATTCAACTGCTCTTTTTGCCATTCTTTCCTGAGTCCCCACCCTATCTCTTGCTGCAAAAAGAAGACAAAGCTGGTTGCTTGAAAGGTAAAATAAAACTTTAGATCCTTATTTTGTTAAATCATAACTCTTGGGAAAGTGAAGCTAACAGTAGGAATTGGCTTTTCTATTAGCCAGCTACAGATTTCTCGATAATTACATGATTAAAGTCCTCCAGACCAAGCAGAGTCATCAGAAATATTTAAGATCTACCCCTAACTGCCATAACATTTTCCAGGGAAGTTTCCCCATGTTCCAGTAAGTGATGTTCCTTCCAGTCCTTTGCTCAGTAACTGATGAATCAAAGCATGGACTCAACTGCAAATATTTAGTGTCATTAAAAGTTGAGAAACACAGAAGTATGAGTGGATCAGATGAGGGAGGAGTATACTTCATTCTGTCTCTTCTATAGCCATGAAGCAACTCTGGGGAGAAGGGAATTATCACACAGAATTTGATGACTTGATGAAGGAAAAGGCTATAACAAAAGGCACGAAAATCATGAATGTCCTAGAGGTGCTGAGAGAACGATCTGTGTACCCACAGCTGTGTACCATGCTCCTCCTTTTACTGAGTCTGCAGCTCTGTGGCCTGAGTGCAGTTGAGTATGCCCTATTTCCATGCTTAAATCTGCTGTTAAATCTCCAGTGCCACAATGCCAACTTGTCCCTTTCCTCTGGGGCTCCATTATTCCTCCTCACCCAGAGCACAGTGCCTGAGACCTGTGGTATCACCCCCAGTATTCTTCATACCTTTAAGGGAGCTTCTTAGGTGGGAATACAAGAGATCCAACTCAGCCTAAGTTCCTGCAAGGGCATTGTTGCCTTCACTCCCCCGGTGATACGACCAAAGAGTCTGTAGAGGAAAGGGTTGCAAGTATCCTAAGGCTTGCAACAACCCAGCACCACTTTCTTTGACTTGTGCAGTAGAAGATGGCCAGCTATTGCCATCTGGTTTAATTTCATTTGATAAAGGACATTTATCCATTAAGTAATATCCTCTCAGCTGTTTCCACATTGGCTGAGCCCAATGCAGCCCAAGTTGGCAGTCATTCCCCTTCATTTTATCACTTGTCTCGGGGTCTCTGTCCATAAGCCTGTGCGCTCTGCTGGAGGTGGTTCGTTCCAGCTGCCAGCAGTGGAATTCCCTCTGCACTCCGCTGGCAGGGAAATGGTGCCCATTCCCTAAGGGACTCTGCAGATGAGCAGCTTCTGTTTAGTAATTGGAAAAGGGCAACAGAAACAACTGTTTGGATGACAATGTATGGACTGCTAAGACAGAGATTTGCTTTTCTTTCTCTTGTCTTGTCCCTTTCCTTTTCCTTTTTGCCAGAAAGGCACCTTTTCCCCAAATCTTACAGGCAATAAGCCCCTTTCCACCACTTTTTTGTTTTCCTTTTTTTTTTTCTGGACTTACAAATCCCTTTTCTTGACTGCCATTAACCTTTTGATTTCTCATATCTGGAGTAGTAATGTCACCTCTCCTAAGCCCCAATAATGTATTGCTGGTTTTGCAGTGATGACAAATCTCATTCTAAGTGATGCGGGATAAGCGCATGTCACATCTATTAACTATGATTTGTTTTTCTCATTTCCCAGATCACCTTCTACACCTCAGAAATTTTTCAGACAGCCAACCTGCAGGAAAGCATAATTCCATATGTATCTCTAGGAGTTTCAATCTCTGAACTCATCTCTATCATATTCTGTGTAAGTCAGAGCTTCCTGGGGTTTTAATTATTAAAGTATTCTTCCTTAAAGCAAATTAATCTTCTCCTTATGAACCAAAGAATTTTTCCGTGGTGCTGCAGAAATCTGTGCAGTGGTTGTTACCACCCACTGCAAATTTTGTCCCAACTTTCATGTGTTTCTTTCCATCTTCATTCATCTTAATTTCTTATAAGAATTCCTCATGAAATGTCATTCAAACATAAATATGTGTACTCATTTCCATATATTTGTGCATATCTATACATTCAAATAGAGTTGTAACATGCTTCCATTGGTCACAGTGTTTAAGAAGCAGCTGCAATGCTGGGCAGTTGTGGTAATTCATAGAATTAGAGAGTCTAGAAGGAATTCAATAAAATAGCAAACTTGGTACCAATAAGACTTGTGTTCTCTGACGTAAAAAGAGCTCAAGGAGAATGCTTGATTTGTTGGATGGCTCACAGTTGGATTTTGTCATGCTTCCAGTGATAGGCAATTTTTTCCTATTTCTCAGAGCTCCATAATCGATCGGTTTGGACGTCGAATGCTCCTGTGCGGTGGTTATTTGCTGATGGCACTGATACTGGTGTTGCTTGAAACAAGCCTTCTGCTGAGCGTAAGCAAACATCTCTCCGGAGTGAACCTGCATCAGAATTCTCTGTGCAGGAGAGCAGATAGTCAGCCTTAGCTTTCATGTCCAAACCAGCAGGCCAGAATATCTTCTAAACACAAGCTCGCTTCTGTAGACGTGACACCACAAGCTGCTTCTGGCCTTCCACTGTGTTCAGTAAAGAAAGATAAGTAGGTCTAGAGAGCATCTACTACACAGATCAGCATCATGGGCTTTTTCACAAATATTGCTGCTCCTGTGCTTGGATCGGCTGTGCTACAGCTATAAAAGTAATTTTCGTTCTCTTCCTTCCCTTCACCTTTGCCTAGGATCAGTTCCTCTGGTTGCGTTATTGCAGTGTTATTCTCATCTTTTTATTCATCATTGCTTATGGACTAGGACCAGGTGAGTACAACAATAAAAGCCACAGGAAAGCTTGGACCACAGGGATAAGCACAGGCCATGAATGTATAGAAGTAGAACTAGAATGTGTGAGTATATATTTGAAAATCAACATCTTAGTTGAGACTAAGATTGAGGGAATCTCAATTTTTGATGAATTAATTACCCAAGAAACAATGTCTTCAACAAATTATATTAAATCATTAATATAATTAATGCCGAAGGTCAGAGATAAGCTTTTCAAAAATATCAGAGTTTTCTCAACTTACCTGTAGAATCCTACTCTGTGAAAGAATGACACCTGACAGCATGCATAATCTGTTTCATAGCACTGCTGTCTTCTTGCTTGTCCTCTCTTAATGTCACTCTTAATTGCCTACATCAGTAACACCAGACCCAAACGCACAGCTCTCTGTTAGAACCTCACTCACCTAAGACCAGTATTTACTCTGGAAGTTCCCTGACTGAACACTACCAGTAGTTACTAAAGTCTCCACGTTCAAACGGCAGCCTTTAGTATTGTAAGGGTTGTATATGACAACCATGAATGTCTTGATAAAACAACAGAATTTCCACAGTAGCAGAAGTGAGGTAACTTCTATGGGAAATGGTCAATTACAACGTTTCTGTCGCTTTTTTGTTTTTTCCTCAGCTGGAGCTGTTGTGTCTGTGATGAATGAAGTCTTCACCCTCTCGACAAGGGCGTCGGCTTTTGTAATTGGTGGAATCGTCATTTGGCTAGGCCTCACATTCACTGGAATGATTTTCCCCTTTGCTGTGGTATGTAATTTGATTCAAATCTTCTCTTTGACTGTCAATTTTATCTGGATTTCTAGACTGATCTGGATAGGGAGTAGGATGAAATTACTTGTAGATTATCAAAACTGTGAGTTCCTTATTGGTACAGCACATGAAGACCATTTATATAAAACACTTCCCAATACTTCACAAACCATCTGCTGCCCCAAGAAGAGATTTAAAAGATAAATAAATATTGTTTCTGTAAAATGACCCTATTCCTTATTTCACAGGAACAGATTAACAAGTTTCAAGAATCTATAGGGGCAAGTGTTGCCAAGGAAATCACTTATCTTGTTCTATTTTTTTATCTCCAGATGCTTCT
The DNA here is from genome assembly GCA_013398055.1 of Ifrita kowaldi. NCBI lineage: Eukaryota > Metazoa > Chordata > Aves > Passeriformes > Cinclosomatidae > Ifrita > Ifrita kowaldi. The sequence continues at coordinate 58,763 of VZRS01003350.1, read as the reverse complement.
TGGTCCTTTTTGCTTCCTCATCTTTATTGCTGTCCTGGTCATTTCAGCGGTTCTTATCTACCTGTTCCTCCCAGAAACAAAAGGGAAGTCAACCTCTGAAATCACAGAAGAATTCAAAACCCGCCAGTTTAAGAGGAAACATCACCAGGCTGTGGAGATGAATGCTGCTGAAGAAAAGACATTTTGCACTAAGCTCTGATAAGCCACCATAAGTAATTTCCACTGTTCAGGCATAACACATCAGTTGTATTTCAAGTCTTTCTCCATTGCTATCATTTTAAAGCAGCAAGATTTGTGTCTATGTTTCTTATTTTATAAGGAAGTTCTGCTCAGGATTAAGAGCAGGATGAAGAGAGGATTAAACATAGGCATAGTTCTTGCAAACAATTTTCATGTCATCTCTTTATGCTATCACACTCTAAAGGACTTAGTATTAATTGTGAACACTGCACATGCACAAACACCAAGCAGAGTAACAACTTCTATTTCCGTGAGCTGACATCAAGTAACTGTGTGCCCTGATTGTCTCTGTGACTGTCAGGGATCAGCCCTTATCCCTGGGGATTTGGTACAGACAAACTCTCCCTTGCATCCTCTGGAGCAAACTGACTGCACTCTCCGTGCCTACCAGTTGTAGCAAAATCAGGAGGAAGTTCTTGGAATACATTCTGGTGCCTCATGGATGGCACAAGAGTTAACAAATACACGTGCAGTGCTGAGAGCTGGAAGACAAGCGCCCTGGAAAGATACAGAGAGTAAGACTTTGAGAGACTACTGAGACAGTAGAAAGTTTGAAAATTCAGCCCATTTTATAAATAAGTAACTGCTCAAAAAAAAAGAAGTTGTATCTGCTGGCTTTGTTCTGGCCTAGGACACACAGCACTCTGCTGCTGCACATCAGCACAGTCCTACACTTTACCACTGCTGTGCTCCACAGCACCTCTGGACTGTGCTACTCAAGGGCTGCCAATCCTGCTGACCACTGCAGCATCTAATCACTTCCCTCCTCAGACTCTTCTACCTTTGTATAGGATGATCAATTATTTTTCCTTTTTCTGTCATGATTACAAATGGTATTCCATGCCTCCTCTTTAGTGGGACCATAAGTCCTTTCTTTCTGCAGTTTAACCACTCTTATTTATTATCATTGTGCTGAGGGCTGAATTAGTGTTGAGTTTTAGGAAGTTTTCTATTTAAAATTTTCAAATAATATATTCACTGCTTCTAAAGGAATAACCACAGAAGAAGCTCTGACACTAAAGCACCAGTGTGTGTTCCAGCAGTTGAAAACCAGGTTAGATTTTATAGTCACTCCCTTCATCACTCCCTGTATCAAAATAGGGAGCACTCATGCTACTGAATGTTCCCATTCAGAGGGCCCTCTCCTGTTGAGGGACTGAAATATTTAATCCACCCATTTTAAGCATTGTCCAATTGCTACAAAAACTATAAATCAACAGAAATCATACGAAGTAAACATTAACCTCAGCCTCAGAGTAGGATGGTTAGTTAAGCTGAAGGTGCAGAAGAGGCATGAGGGAAAACATTTCCTCAGTCTGACAGAGTTCTGTCTGCCTGGGATCGGCCACCCTTTTGATATAAGATGGACAAGCTCCTTCCAGAAGTGGTGAGTACTGCAGCTGGCAGCACCAGCTGTTAGCATTTAGCTTTCAGAAGAACTGAGAGGTTGTCTGTTGCAATTGCCATACTTACAGAAAATGCATTACATATTTATCAAACTTCTTTCAAAATAGTATGATAGGCAGGGGATAATCCTTTTAATTTTGTTACTGTAAAAATTAGACCTAACATTTAAAATAAAAAAAAAAATCAAAAATCACAGACAATATTCTGGACTAAATCATCATGGAAACTTTGAAGGAAGTTCCAGCTGATTAGAAAAACTAATTTAAAAAAAATTAAATTCATCTAGTTCTTAAATGGTGAGGTATTTCTGTAGCATTTTTACCTGCTCCCACTTGCTTCCATGTCCAAGTGTGATACTATCAGGCTACTTTCCTAGCTGGTAGCCTGATTATGTTATGAAATGGTACATTTAAAAAGAAAGGCTTTGTGGATGGTTTAATTAGTTAATGTGAAGAAGAGTAGCAAAACTGAAAATCCAGAACCTTTATCTATCTCATCTTTTTTTGTGTTGATGATGGGTATATTCTGCTGAGATTGTTTAAGCATCATCAAACAAGCCAATATCCTAGAAATGCAGGGACCATGATATCACAGCTTCTTCTGTGATGAGCTTGTATTGTTCCTTGCATGTTCAGTACCTGTGGTTGGTCGTAATGCTCTTTGTGTTGGGAATTGGTGGATCCCTCACAACTCCCTTTCAAACCTCTGTGAACAAATCCTCATCCATGACAAGAAAAGCAGATACAGCACCTTCAGGAGACATTGATGGTGGGTCAAAATGTAAAGGATACTTCCCAAATCAAATTGCAAATTGTTTCCATTGACTTTCCATTCCCAGCTCTTTCCACACACTCTTCTTTGCAGGAAAAAAGAACAAGAGCTCGCCGATAGCTGCCTCTGACTGGGCATGCCCAGGTAACAAACACATCAGTCCTTCCACTTAACAGGTGTTGCTACCATGCCCTCTTCCCTATGCCCTCTCTGATAGCACAGCTTGCAGCTTCCCTAGCAATGTTATAAAGGGGAATTTCTAATGCCTGAGTTTCCTGTGTGAAAATAAGAACAGCGTGAGGCAAAATGAAACAAAAATGTAACATTTATGTTCTTCCATGCTGTTCTTTCCCGGTCTGCACCTGTTTCACAGTGAAATGCAACTGCAAATGGCAGTACCTCTGAACTGTGCTGAATAGACATTAAAGCTATAGAGTCGCTAACTCAATAGAGAGACGGAAAAATACACAATGGGATCAGTGTTCACTGTTGGTGCTGTACCAGATTAATGGTGTGTTTTGCTGTGGTAACTTCCACTTTAATGTCTCAGTTCCTTCTCTCTGATTTTACTTTCTTTGCTGATCCTTTGGCAGGAACTGGTCTCAGCAGAAGCACAGCTGGAACACCGCAGAGGGACTGTTCATCCCTGTCAAACAGCGCCATGGCTGGTTTAAAAGCATGAGCCTTGGATCCCTCTGTCCCTCTCTTACGAAGTCCAGCCATGCTGATTCTGATATAGCTCCAGTGTCTCCTACAAGAAGTCAGGTTGCTTTGCTGGGCACCTCCACTGTTTCATGGCTTAGTGAACCTTTCCATCTCAAACATTCATCCTCCCAGATCGCACTAATCCGAAGTGCCAGACCTCAGGAGGCCTGTTCTCCCAAATGCTCACTATTGCTGCATCTCTTGCAGTTACTGATAAACCAGTGAGTATATGATTAACCTTCCAATATTAATGTTTGTGGGTTGTTTTAATCCCATCCCAAGGTCTCTCTTTCATACTTCTGCAAGCAACATCTCAAATTATTTTGACTACTCACCCTGCCTCTATCTTGCCTTCAGGAAAGAAGAAAATTTTAACTATTTTATTTCTATTGCTGTTTCACACCCAAAGACTGGAGTGAATCATGTCACAGTAACCAAACAAACTGGATTTAATGAAGTTAAACTTTGCCGTCGTCATCATTTTGTCATCATGTTCAAAATGTTGTAAAAGGAGGAGCAAAAAAATAAAATTAAATTATCTTTCTCTGATTTATTTCCAGGAAAACTTCATCCCTTTCTGCTTCCTTATCTTTACTGAGATACTCATCAGCTCAACATCTTCATCTTCCTCTTCCTTCCAGAGACAAAGGGGAACTTGCTTATGAAAATAACCAAAGAATTTGGCACTTCAGATTTTAGGAAGAGGCCTCATTCCTTTACAGGAAATACTTCTTTTGAGGAAGTATCACCTACACCAGCTGGTCAGCAGAAAGACCATGTATTAAGGTCATAAAAGACCTTGATGCTTGCAGACTGCAAAACAAAGGCAAATTATTGTTTTCTATTATGGGAAAATACATTAATATTTTTTCACAGACACAAGTGGAATCTTCATGAATGAGAGTCACTCTCATATCACCTTGAAAATCTGAGAGCAGTCTACAATCAGTAAGTGATTGTAACATAAAATATGTGCTATGTTAAACTCTTAGATTTCACTTAGAACATGTTTTGTACCTAAACGTCTTCTTTAGTTCCAGTCTCCACGATTTTGTTATTCAAAATTTCATTTTGAGTTTTGGATTATAACAAACCCAAGTCAAATCTAAAAGAAACCACTGAGTTTCTCTCACTGCGAAATTAAACTGAAGATGGCTTCAGTCATCCATAATGAGCAATCTAGTGTGGCTCAAGCTGGCTTAGAAGCAAGCCTGGCTTTCAGCTCTTTAGACAAAACTGTTTGACACATCTTATGAAGGTGGGTTTCATGTGTTTGTCCATTTCACAACAAGCATTTCTTACAGCTCTATTAAAAAAAAAAGAAAAATTACAAGATCTCCCTTACTCGGTAATAATTCTTTAACCATGAAACTGTGCATAACTTCCAGCATAGCAGCTTTTTCAAGAATATAGGTGACATTTTCAACAGAAATGGTCAATTTCATTGTCTTGACAAAATCCAAGAAGTAAGCTCCTAGAATGAAATTCTCCTAAAATTGCTAATAAGGTGAAATAGTACCATGGCTCAGAATTACCAGAAACTCCTTTAAAATGTAAGAGAAATTTCACTGTGAGCTGGTGGAATTTGCTGCTATTTGAGGTCCTCAGTAATTATTTTCAAGGGGTGAATCCTTTTGACATAGCCTCCCTACACCTCACTACAATTTGAGAAAAAATACATAATGAAAAGGAAACATTAACATTTTGAAACAACAGCCAAGAGATGTGCAAGTAGTTATAATGACGGTGTTCATGAGAAAACACAAAAAATGCCAAATCATTCTAAACACTACTGCAAGCCAGGATAAACAGCATTTGCTATGCAGTTATATAGATAATAGTTGGAATTACATGAGTAACCAAGGTTTTAATATTAACATGCTTTTTTTTTCTCATGTATTTAGACTCACAATATTTGCAGTGAACCCCTCTGTAAATAATTGCGTTCTGTGTTTTATAAACTGAAAGTACAAGTCCCGAGGGTGAGCTTGAGCATTTACTGAGGGCTTCAGTCTTACCCCATTGCCCCATTTGCCCCCACCCTAGGCCTTGGGGGCAGGGGACAGTCCCCTGGCATGAGGAGAGTGAGCAGACTTCGAAGGCAGGAACAGCACAGGGCATCAACCACACATGAAACCCCCAGGCAAACCAACCTCTTTTTTTTCAAGTGCTGGCTCCAGTAGAATCTACATTGAGCTACAGTTTGAGCTTTACCTCACAAGAAAGGAGCCTCTGGGAGTCAAAGGTGATTTTTCAATGCCTGCAACACTGATTTTTGGAGCTGTTCTATGTCAAAGGTAAAACCTGAGGGAGTAAGATCCCAGTGGTCCTATCCCAATTCATTAGGGCATATTTACCTTTGCCCACTTCCATGAATCTTAGTCTTTTACTGCTTTTTCATCACACCTGGTCGACAAACATCCCCATAAACACCAGATAACAAATACCCTTCCTCAGCACAGTCTAACTGATTCGTAAGGCCAGAACAGCAAAATTAAGCTTTGAAATTTGCCTATTTTTCTTCTAACTACAATATTTACTATATCAAAGAGTCTGAAACAGAACACCACATACTTTACTTATTAATAAATAACAGTACCTAAACCTTGTACCAGCTGCTTTTTGCTTTCTACCAATTATGGCAGATACAGGCACCAGTCTGTATCATAAAAGTAAGGCATTTTACTGTTACTGGAAAACTGTTTGCACTGTTTTGCCTGAACTCTTCTCGTTTCCCTTCCCAAAGCCCTCACTAGTCCCCAGATGTAAATTTCCTCTGCTTTGAAACTTTCCCCCAGTAGACTGGACTAGATGTAATTATTTCCTGAAATATTTAATCTGGCAGTGTTAACTTTAGCCAGTTGAAGTAAATATAAGTGAGTGAAGATGAAATAGTAAAAATTTAACTCTGATCCCTGAAGCCAAATTCCCACTGCTGTACCAGCAGGCAGGAGACAGAGAGACAGAAGGCTGTAATGACAAAGACACATCACACACCGGACAACCAGCCCTCAGCCAGAGATGACCGGCTTCCTATCAAACCTGGTAAGTACTAGGCGGGGTATTTACATCTGTGACATTTTTGTGTGCTACTGAGGTTTCAAAGAAAACAAAATCAGTATCTTGCCAAGAACAACAAGGCTTCCATTCACTACAAGCGTCTTGGAAGTGGTTCTGCCCACTATTTTGAGGCATTACAGCACTTCATGTGCTCTGCCATCCATCTTTGTCATATTTTTATCAATATGTTAATGTGTCAAATGTTTTCATTGACTGGAAAATATTTGCTTAACTACAAATATAATTTGCTTTGCTTACCTGACAAAAAAAAGTGCTTTGTTTAATATAACTAATTATTTAGTGCAAGACATGGCAGGCAGAGGTTTTGAGTAGCAGGGAACAAGACTGGTTGCTAGCAGCTGTGGTGCCTTGACAAAGATCGTTGTGGAAGCTGTACTTCCTTGAGTTGGATGTAGGGAAATCACAGGAAGATGTACATCTCATGCCAGGACAAGCAGAGGGATTATTCCTGCCTGAAAATCCCCTGAACAAATGAGATGTTTCTGGAGAATGAAAGACACATTTTGAGAACAGCCTGATGTGGCCACAACCTTAAGAAGATTTTTGTGCTACCTCTGCAGGTACAGTACCAGGGGCTCTTTCGAATGATCGCTGTCCTGGGGATTGGTGGTACATTCCAAATTGGCTTTCAAATTTCTACCATCACCTACATGTCTCAGGTAGGCAAAGATGAACGTGACACACTGGTTAATGAGTCTACACTGCTGACTGAGGATGCTCCTCTGGCATTCAGAAAGGGTTTAATCACAGTATTCTCCTCTCATTTCCCATTTGCTATGCTATGCTATCATGAAAAGCAGAACATGTCAAAGTGTTGCAAACAGAAGAAAAGAGAGATCTGCAAGTTGTTGTTAATAGAACTGTTCCTCAGAAAACACACACTGACTAGGGTGGCATCTGTCTCCCCTAAAATCTTATAGCACATGTGCCCACTCCAGTGGTTTCAGTTGGTATTTTTACTGTTATCCATCCTCACAGAAAAACAGAACAAGTAAGCCACGCTCTAGGAAAATGTCTTCTTCTCTCCACTGATCACAGGTAAAACTTCCGTTAAAGGCACTGAAGTCTAGCGGGAAGACATCATTATTTTGCAGACACCACCTTATGGGGAAAGCATTATTTTCTGGCTTCACAGCACTAAGTTCTTAGTGAAAAAGTATTTAGGAACTGCACTGAACAGGCACTGTATAATGTGGCATTCTTGGCAGGTATGTGAGAGAAAATCCAGAACTCCTTTGCAGAACTTTGTAGTACTGTTTACACTATTCTTTAGTACCAGTCCATGCCTCAGTTCCTCAGATTTCAAGGATAAAAAACCCAAAGATTGAACTTGTAATGGCAGAACGAGCATAGCACACTCTTTTATACTATGTCTGTTAGCTAACACACAATTTTAAAGCCTATATGAAATAGTAACTTTAGCTGAAGCAACAAAATTATTTTGTAAATATAATAAAATACCTGCACTGCTGTTGCAGGTATTGTTAATGAAAATTCTTTTTCTGTCTCAGCATGTTAAGGCTTTCATCAATGAAACTTGGCTGGAGCGATATGGCTATCCCATCCAACAGGATAACCTCTTGTTCCTGTGGTCTATCACTGTTTCCATCTTTGGTATAGGAGGTCTCTTGGGTTCTTCAGGAAGCAGATACCTCACTGTCAAATTTGGCAAGTATGTATGTTCAAAGACAATGTGTCAATTGAATCCTAGCTTAAGAAATTGATAGTTGAGGTTTTAAATGACACAGACTTCTAGACTTTTTGCCATGGCTGTAGCACAGACAGCTTAGCTGTGGTGTCAGCTGATTTTCCTGCTTCCTGCCGATGTCCTGTGGCATGGACTAATCAGCCTGTCCCATCAGGCACAGTTACTCAGATTGGGTTAATCTCAGCAATGAGGAAAGGCAGCGCCTGGCTGAAGTCAGAATGGGTTCTTGGAAGTGCTACTCAAAATACAGAAGCACTGAGATCCTTGTTGGTGCTACAATAATGTGTTTCACAATGGATGTTCAAGTGCAGAAAAGCTTTCAGACTTTTCTCTGCCTACACAACAGTGTAGAAGTGTTCCCAAACTCCCAGGTCCAGCCACGTACCAAGGCACACCATGAGTCCAGAGTACCCCGTGCTTATTTTGGCCTGGACCACCTATGTGTAATTTCACAAAACTATCAAGACAGCTTCAGCCAAGACTTCCTGCATGGCATTAAGTGCCATTTCCCTTCTGAGTTACAAAAAATCTTTTCATTTTCTTGCACTTACAGAAAGAAATGTCTCTTGTGCAACAATGTGCTCATGATAGTGGCAGCATCTATCATGGGCTGCAGTAAAATAGCCCAGTCCTTTGAGATGATTCTAATTGGACGCTTCATGTGTGGAGTAAGTGCAGGTGAGTGATTTCTCCCACAGCTCAGCAGGACATCACAAAATTTTACAACTTTATTCAAAGTAAATAATAACCCCCCACTAAGAAAGGAAAATACTAAAGTCAGTGATATTTTGTAAGAAGATTTTCTATAACACTCGGCTATAAAGAGCATAATTATTACTAATTTCACTGTCACCAAATGAAATTCAGCTTTGCCAAGTGTATAAATACTCAGAGCTGTCAGAAATGTTTTGCTACCACATGAATCAAGGTGTTTTCCTGAAGGAAAAAAAAAATTCATAGTATTTTCTTGAATTTGGTGAGCAGTACTGAAAATTATGTGGTTTAAAGCTAGAATTTTCATAAGGGGGAGTATTCCCAGTAGTAAGTCCTTGGGGTTGATACAAAGATCTGGGCTTAATAAAGCAGAATCACTCCTGGCAAGTAGACTACAGGCAGTAAAAACATCCGGTATCAGTATTTTTTTGTATTTTTCCCCTACACAAAACTCGCTTTTCCATTGTTTGCATATTCACAGGGATGCCTATTTTAAGTTATTAAAAAGTCAACTTAGAAGTTAATGCCTATTTTTCAAATAACCAGATTTTGTACATTGCTTCTCTGACATACGGCTGTATTGAAGAGCTGTGGTTGTAATTTGAGAACAGCTTACCCACAGGGGCCCTGCTCTGGTCTAGAATCTGTATCATGCCTCATTCAAAAACCTGATTTTTGTTAAAGACATTGCAATCAAAAGAGATTGCTTTGACATTACATACAGCCAAGAGAAGAACATTTGAAGAAGAGCATTTGAAACAGATGAAAGAGGCTGTGACCACCACATCAGGAACAAGCTTCTGTTCCCAGACTAGCATTCAGCATGTCTGAGTTAATAAGTATAACTGGAAACATCAACTCTGCCTGAAATCAAAAAAACTACTGCTGGATAGCAGAAAAGAAATACTCATGTCTCCATCTAAATCATGTACAAATCAACATTGACTACAGCACTGTGTGTGATAATTTGCCATGAATCTACGATACAGCTCTTCAATAGCATTATGCCAGAAAAGGCTGAGATTATGTGAGTTAACTACAAGCATGTGGGTTAACTGCTGCTAAAAAGTGATTAGTTATTCAGCACTTGCATACTCTGTGCCCTTTAAAATACGCTAAGGCTCACAGGAGATCTTGTGATGAGGCTACATCTGCACTTTAAAGGGAAAACTGTACATTCCTCAAGATCAGGAAACTGCACTCTGCAAAGAGAACCAATACTTTTGTAGGAACAGTTAAAAAATCTAGTCCTGAAAAGTCTTGTATGTGGGTTGAGGTATGTGCCAGAGACGGCTGTATTCTGTAATGCTTAATTATTTACATCCAGTATTATTTCCACTGGTTATGTCTTCTTTCTTCTCTCCCATAATTCCCTCTTCACCTCAAGGTCTTTGTGTTCCTCTACATCACCAATATGTTGGAGAAATTTCCCCTAAGAAGCTACGTGGATTTGCAAACTCCACTTCCTCTTTCTTTTGGTCGTTGGGAAAAGTCGTAGGGCAAATTTCAGGACAAAGGTATAATGCAATTGATTACCCACATAATTCATTTCTGGATCCCTTCTACCTTCTGCTTCTTCCTCTCCTTTTCCGTCCATTCCTTTCTCTCCTCAAAGCCAATGCAATGAACGTTTACTCTACACACACATTTTATCCCCACCAGGGAGCTGCTGGGCAGCCAGTCCCTGTGGCCCATGCTGATGGCCTCCTGTGGATTCCCAGCACTCGTCCAGCTGGTCACACTTCCCTTCTTCCCGGAGTCCCCACCGTATCTCCTCATGCATGCAGGAGACCAGGAAGGCTGCAAAAAAGGTAACTGAGGGCTTCAGGTTCCTGTCCCTCACTTGACTTAGAATCATTTTTTGATGCTTGCTTTCCCCATGTGGAAAGAAATAAATAGGACAAAGTTTCTCCCTGGTCATTTCCAACATGGCTTTGTGAATACCTACTAAGTCCATTATTGTTGTAGTCCCCACGTAGAACATTAAAATACTTCCCTCTACAGCTGTGTATTACAAAACCTTTTGCATTCAGCTGATACCACCTGCACTGTCAGTCTTATGATTAATGCCAATGATAAATGAAAAACAGCTGTTTGCACTGCAGGGCTCCACTGAGCACCCTTACCTCTGGTTGTTGGCTGTGTACCCTGCTCACACCCTGAGAGAAGGAGGAAGGCAGAGAAGTGGCCCCATGGGCAGGGAGGGAACCACTGTGCACCCCATTAGGCCCCTCTGTCACAGCAGGTCCCACTGTGCAGGAGGGGATCAGGGCTGTGGAACACCCTATAAGACATCTCTGCCTCTCAGCACAGTCCCAGCCCACGCACACTGGGCTGCCAGACACTTGTATCACCAACTCAGAGAGCTTCTTAGGGAACAGAGACGAATTAACATGGCAGGTCTCACTCTCCTTTTTCACAGCCATAAGGCAGCTTTGGGGTGAAGGCCAACACCAAGCAGAGATTGATGACATCATGAAAGAGAAGGCAACAATGAAAAACACCAAGATCTTGAGTGTCCTGGAACTAGTGAAAGAACCAGCTTTCCGTTGGCAGCTGTACATGATAGTTATTCTGACCGCCACAATTCAGCTATGTGGTATCAACGCAGTTGAGTGTATTTCCCCCTTGAAGTCCCAAGATATCATGGCTCACAGGAGCTTCCTCCATTTTTCTCAGGTTTCTCAGACCATACCTTGCTGTCTGCCAGCCCTTCTGCAGGGCAGCAGCAGCCACAAAGTTTGTCTGGGCTCTCTGTGTGACACCCCTCTGCCCAGCTCTTGGTCCCTGCTGGAGTTACCTGCCTCTCTAGTTAGGCTCATTGAACAGCCACCTTTGGGAGACATTGCAGGGCTCCAGAACTCACTCTTGCAAATGGGCCCACCCTCTACTGGCAAAATCTGCAGTTTTATGTGACTGCTCACTACAACTGCTGCTATTTGTCCCCTGGCTCCTAGCACCCTGAGATGTTGGGATGGCAGTCTGCTCACTCTGCCCTTAAAGCTAACAACAAACATGCTCCGTGTTCTGCAGCTTCTGCAGCTCTGCTCTTCCTCACAGCAGCACTTTTCTGGAATCCTTTTGAAGACAGCTTTGCAATTGCCTGCATGACCCTCCTACCTCTAACATCACAATGCAGCAGCATCTGTAAAGGAAATATACAGTGGAATCTAACACAGCTTAAACTGGAATCTTTATCACCTTAGCATATCTCCAAACACTAGCAGAGATACTTGAAAAGGTGTTTGTTTTACCCCCTCAGGACTCCATAACCTGCACTCTTCTTTCTTGAGAATATCCTACAACGATGTTTTGGATGGGCTCTGAAAACATGATACCTTTTCAGAAACCTGGGTGCTTCTGAAAGCGCCTAAATCATGATTCTGCAAACCTAATTGCATTGTAGTAGCTGGATGTCCAATTATCCCAGTATTTTATCTTTTATGAAATTAATTAATGAATTAATTACATTTTATAGTATTATTGTCTTCTGATAAAGTGAATACTACCAAAAAGAGTGCAGGATTCTAGATCACTCCAAAGCTGAGCTGCATGCTCCCTGATTAGCAGCTCATATCTAGGGCAGTGTCACACAGGTTTGGGTAAGAAATCAATTATTTTCTTCTCTTACTGTTTTATGGGGGTTTTTTCCAGATATATTTATATACTTTTGAAGTCCTTCAGGCAGCTGGCTTTGATGAACAAATGGCCTCCTATATGACCCTCTCTATTGGACTCTCTGAACTCGTAGCTGCTGTAGTCTGTGTAAGTCACATTATCAGGGGAGTGGGACACACTTTGCTCTCCGGCACTGACACTGATGTGATTTCTGTCCTTCAGAGCTCCATCATTGAGCGACTGGGCAGGAAAGTGCTCCTAAAAGGAGGCTACTGGATCATGGGTTCACTGCTAGCTGCTATCACCGTGACTCTCTCCCTACAGGTGAGGAAACACTGCTCACAGCAGATTTCTCTGTCTATTTCTGATCTAAAGCTCACTGGCAGGACCATGCTACTGAGAAAGGAAAGTGAGGCTTAGATCAAGCCTGTCTATATGTAGAATTAAACTCTCTCTTGGCCGGTAGTCTCTTGTCCTCCTGCCTTCCTTTCAATATGATCCCATGACCTGAGCAAGGCGCATATAAAACACTGGGAGACTGCATCCTGACTTCATCAGACTGCAAGCACCAAACACTGGCCAGCACAGATCACAAGACAGTCCTAGGAAAATGGCCTTTTCTATTCATGCTGTTTTTAACAAGTAACAACAAAACCCCAGACCCTTTGCATCAGTTAATTTGAAATTGAACTTTGCTGCAGATAATTGTGGGAAAGCATTGTCTGTTCACAGACCGGAGACCGGTCCACCTCTCGAGCGATGATGCTTCTGTGTCATTGCTGTAGCTTCTTCAGAAGCAAATCACCTGGGTTACCAGTACCCACCCGGAGCTCTATAGATGCACTGTAAAATTAGCCTGGAAGCAAGGTGGCAGCAGACTTCTGGTTTTGTTTCATTCATGAAGGCTCTCAAACATAGGAGAGAGAAATCTTTTTTTCCTAAAGCATCGAGTCTCATTTCTCCTTGACTAAAATCTAGAAAAACTCTTTTTCAGTACTAGTTACTAAATCTATAACTTAACAAAAGTGAAGAAAGATGTGATTTGTCCTTCTCATATCTCTAAGGATCGGAGGAAGCACTTTGAAGTCAAAAAGAAAGAAGGACAGGGTGCAAAAGTACTCTTCAGACTTCTTTTAATTGGAGCCTTCCTAGATTTGTGGCTGCTCTGCACTGGTAGACCTGCGTCTCTGCTCACCCAACAAAGACTTCAACTGCTCCATCCATAGAGTAAAGCACTCACATCTCTCGGTTCCCACACACTGAATATTTCTTTCTTCAGGTGACAGTGTTGGAAAAGAAGAAGCATTCCTCACCTAGGGCTATTAACAGTTTTCAACCAGAAGTTTGTCATGGTTTTTTTCCCCCAGGACTGGTACTTCTGGATGCCATACTGCAGCCTTGCTCTCATTATCCTGTTTACAGTTGTCTTTGCTGTTGGGCCAGGTAAGTTCTCAATCAAAGGAAATAAAGGAATTGAGTCATGTGAGCTTATTAATAGGATTAGGAAAATACTGCATTATATTGCATAATGTCTAGCATAAGTAAATTCATTTAACAAAATCTCGTAGTCATTTGAACATTGTGGGTCCAATTATTCATTGGACATAAAATTCAATACCATCAGGTTTGGGTTTTGCTAAGAAGAGGAAAGCAACACTGGAAAAATACAGCAAAAATAGAGCGAAAGCAGATGGGTAAAAGATTTTTTTAAAATGCTACGGGGAAAAAAGAGAAAAAGAAAAGCAAGAGAAGAGTTCTTCTAAATTCAGTGTTGTGTAACGTTACATCTTATCCCACACAGACAGCAGTGCAGAAGACCTATTTTGGAGTAAGATTTCCCTAGCATTTATTGCCTGCTACTCGTTAAATTTTATTTTATAATGGCTAATAATTTTCAAAATATTTGCCTTCTCATATGGCAGGGTTGAATTATTTTCCTAACTCAAAACAGTTGAAGTCCTGTGACTTCAAAACATAACTGAAATGCCCGGGAAGTAAATCTGGGAAGATTACTCATTGGTCATCTCTAGCAGAATCACACTGGGAATTCTTTTTAGCAATAATAATTGTCGTTCCGTCCTGACACATCTTCTTTCATGAAAGGATGTCAGGCTTTCTCAAGTGTCAAATACTTAATCCTTGGACCTCCCCAAAAATTTATTTGAGTATTTTACCACTTTAATAAACTGATGTCTAGCAGTTTATTAGATGCCACAAACATTTTCTTTTATAAAAAAGGAGCAACATACTCAGTGTCACTACACAATTCTCATACTCATGCCAGTCCATGATAGTAGCATCTATTTGCTGACTGTGTAACAGTAACATTCAATCCAAATGTTGAAGCCAAACACATCAACAAATAGCAAATCTTATTCTTCTTTCTTTTTAGGTGGTGCCACAGTTTCCACCAGGGTTGAAATTTTCAAGCTCTCCTGCAGACCTCCTGCCTTTGTGATCAGTGCAGTTCTCAACTGGCTGGGAGTCTTCGTGATCGGCACAACCTTCCCGTTCATTGTGGTGAGTGCCTCTGCCTGGGACACTCCCAGGGCACTCAGTTCCAGCCAGCCTTGGGTGCAGGAGGATGAGCAGCAGAGGTGACAGTGCTGTGTCAGTCTAGAGTGCTCTTGGCACCTACTCTCCCAAGTCCACTATTGCAACCAAAGGGCCCTGATTTGCCCAAGATACTTATTCAGACTGAAATATTTGTCAAAGTGGAAAGAATTCCTTATCAAATTCACAATACTTTGGTACCCAAATACAAAAAATGTGCCAAGAAAGTGACTAAAGCAAAGATATGCTCATCTTGCTCTCTTTCTCACTTTGCTCTTCCCCGCAGGAAAGACTCAAGCACTTCTGCTTCCTCATCTTTATGGTGGTACTTTTCACTTCAGGGATAATTATCCACCTGTTCCTTCCAGAAACAAAAGGGAAATCAATAATGGAAATCACAGAAGAATTCAATAAGCTAAACTTTAAAAACAAGCATGTTCCAGCAACTCCAAATCACGTTACAGAGGATTATACCTTCTGCACCAGGCTTTGACCGGCCATAAGGGGGAATCAGGTTTTTGCAAAAAAGTAGAAAAAAAAAAGACATTTGCCATTTTCTGACTAACAAGTTGCTCCAAATGGACTGTCAGCTTTCCTATCTGTCACTTACAAGTTTCCCATTTTGCCAAACCATCTTCTTTCTCAAGCACTCCACTCTGGGCAGCTCTGAAAAGGGATAAGGGCTGATATTAACTGGATAGACTCATGTGAATCATGAGCATTTTGGCTTAATGTGCTGATGTGTAAATCTCTTTTTAACAGAGCAACTAATACACACTGAAACTACATGTAGAATTTATAAACACTCTGCTGACCACAGAGAAAGGAAAGGTCTGTGATCTTCTCTCTCTATGATTTCTGAGTATGTTTTTACAGCACTGAAATGAGAACAGTGAAGTTCTTGGCTTGCTACCTCTGGCTAGCGTTCAATCCATAACAGATTAAAGAAAAAATTTAGTGGAATAGGAGATAAATTCTTTGTTTCTCTAGATTCAACTGAATAACCAAACCTTGTCAGGTTCCCATGCACAGTGCCATGTTGTCCTTGTGTAGTATCGAGTTTGACAGACTTCAACCATTTCAGATTGCCTTTCAGCAGCAATAGAGCTGAAGGACTGATGGGTAGAATCCAGTCACCATAAACCCCGAGCACATACAGTCATTTTAGATACTCTGTGCTATCCTGCCCATCACTGCTGTCATCTCAAGTCTGTAGCTCCTCCTCCAGAAGAAGAATTCCCACAGATATCTTGAAGGGCTGTGAATCCCACAGCAACTGAACTGCTCCTTTCCTTGTGTGACTTTCAGCTACCTGGAACAAGTTTACCCCAGAAGAACCACCTCAGACTGGAACTGATTTAATCAGACTTTTTTTGAAATATACAGGCCTGTGGGACTTTTCTTTAGAATGTGTCTAATATTCTGCATGTTTCCCTCTATTGGTGAGAGGCTCACACAGTCATAGGAGGAAAGCAATACTATTAGGAAGAACATGAACAAAGCTAAGGCTTACTGTGAAGAACACTATACAATTTAAAGTCCAAACTTTGCACAGTAAAATAAGTGGTTTTACCTCTGCTGTTGCTTTGACTGGCATATTTACGTCAAATAAAGTTATTCAAAATAAGAATTCAATCGTTCATCTTAACTGCTACTTAATTTTAATTGCAAATGGTAACCATAATAAAAATGGCAGATTGCCTTGTAATAAAACTTCTGGCTTCCACGAGCATTTCTTTCCCCACGTCATGATCTCCTTGAGGGTAGAGGGTGTGCATATCCTTCCATGATTGGGGTTTTCCATTATTCCTGCCTTTAGTACTGAGTGACACTTCAATACATTCAGTAAATGTAACTACAAAAATAGAACTATATATCTACGAAACATGAAGTGTCCTAAAGTCAGAAAACTCAATAATTTTGTAGTGTTCCATATACATGCAATAGGCTTAAAAACGACCAGTCATCTAGAGACAGCTATGAATATAGAAAAGAAATATCAAATTTTTGCAAAACAGAATTCTCTCTTCCCTACCAGTCATTCTGAAAACAGCATTCCATTACAACAGTCCCTGAAATCTTTGGAAACAAGAGCAGAGTGGCATTGAGTAGCATTGCTGAGAGACTCTCTAGTGAGTCACTTCTCTGACCTCAGTTATTCATTAGGTCTTATTTAGGAAAGCCTTCCCCATAAGACCCTTCCCAGGAAGCGAGCTATGCCCTATGGAACATGACTGCGACAACGAAGCGGAACAGCCATGTGGAGCACAGGTCAACTTCTGCCTGTGCTCAGTGAAGCAAGAGCTGTGCTGTGGGGACAGTGTGGACAAGGGATGAAACAACAAAATGTATGGTTCAAATATACATGGGACAAAGAGAACAGTAATGCAGGAACACTACATGCACAATTTCTTACAGAGACATCCACTGATAGATATGATATGTCTCAAATACTAACTGAGGCAGATATAAAAACTTTGAAAATGTATCAGTGAAATTCTGTCAGCTAGACATAAAAAATATGGATCTATATTAAGGAAGGCTTAGCACAGCTTTGGATATGTGTATCACACATGACTGTAAAATTGCAAGATAAATGACTAGATGACCTGATACTGTGAGATTTACTGTCCTGAGCACAAATTTAACTAAAGGATATCTGTAAGATACCTGCTAACTACTTGTTAGCACTAATTACTGCACATCTAATGAAGGGGGCCTCAGAACAGTCTAAGCGATAACAGCACACAAGCAGTACAGTCACTAATCACCATAAATGCAAAAGACATTACACAGTAAGGGAGTTATGGGAGGAAGATTTAACCTACCCAAAGTAGGAATCCTAAATTAAAGTCCAAGAGCAAAAGTGTAAGTTCCCATATGTATAAATACCCTAAGTAGAAGTGGGTAAAGTAAAACATAAGAAAATGTATGCAACAGGCTGCATTTGAAAAGGAGTGCCCCATGCTGAAATCTACATGTTATTGCCTTATTTTGTGTGTCCCCCCATTATCATCTGAGCAAGGCAGATACCAGCAGCTAACATGGAATTTCGTCCCTTTGTCAGATGCACATCGTGTTGTTTCAACTTTGTGTAACTTTAGAGAAAAGGAAATTAATTCTTAGCATCAAAGGGACAGTCTCATTTGTGCTCGAACAGCAGCTTATCTGCTGGAGAATCTAAACCGAAAAAAGTCCCTCCATGAACTCTCAGCACAAATCAACAGCAAAGTCAAGGTCATGATGAGGCCTCAAAGTGGCAGAAGAAATGGCTGAGTGTCATGCACTACATTTCAAACATCAGCTATAGAATCTGGGAATATGCTTTACATATGAAATATTTTCTAGTAAATATGCCTGCTTGCATAGCCCTTTATGATTTCGTCATCCTCTCCTTTAACTGAAGTGTAAACGGCAAGTGATAACGAAGCCATTTACCAACTCAATACACTCAAGACCCTCATAATTGTAAAATAACTGAAGTTAAAGCCTCAGAATTTTCCCTCAGAAGAAACAGACATCAATCCAGCCGTGGAGGTTACAAAACAGTTTCAAAACAACCTTATTTTTCATTGCAGACACAGAAACAATTATACTGATTAGTGGAAATGCCAGACAAAACTGTGCATGAAGAATCTTTGTCTCTACTAGCAAACCAAAAACATCTACTAAATACTTGGGTGGTCAAGCCTGGTGTGCCACTGTAGAATTGTTAAGTTTGCACCCCACTTCAAAATCGTAGAGTAGTTCAGTTCCTTCCAGTAATGATTAAGTTACGATGTGCTCCAGTTGCTGTCACCTGAAGAGAGGACAGCTCTTTCCTACTACATGTCAAAGTCCTGGAGTTCACTGTCCAAGCCCCATCTCAGATTCCCAACAGAGAACTTTGTCTCTATGTTTCTCACTTAAACTGAAAACTGAGCAGGTTATGATGATGGGAGTCCTGTTTAAAATTGTTTTCTTGGTCCCCTGCCCCCTAGCAGAAGACAGAGTTCATGAAGTATACAGGTTTCCTGCAAGGGACACCATCCTGTTTATTTGGGCTAGACATAACCGGTGGTTGAAATATTTAATCCAACAATCCTAAACTTTGTACGACAGCTGAAATATGTGTAATTAACTCAAAAACCTCTGAAGTAAAATTTAACTTCAGTAACACAAGACTAGTTCAGTGATACTGCTGTTGTATAATGTGAGCATTCGGTTCCTTTGGCAGGTACCAGCCGGTGAGCAACAGGCCCCAGCTCTGTCATAGGAGATGGCTGCCTTCTTCTCCAGCCTGGTGAGTACCTGCTCACATCTTCTCAGGCCTCTGACTCACAAGGACAAAGATAACATAATACTAGAGATTCAGGTTCTTTAAAGCTTTTAAATTCCTTTGTTATGGAGACTGTCTTTCCTTTCTGTGTTTAAACATCACGAAGAGTAGTGGGGCTTGGGGCCATGAAGATCACATTATATCGCCTTTTCTATGCAACAAGATAAAGTGAAATGAAATGAAATGAAATTAAATTAAATTAAATGATATAAAATTTCATTTTATTTCATTTCATTTAAATTAAAATCTAACAACAGCTCTGGCTGTTCCACCACTGACTATGCTACTTTACTTTGTCTTCTAAATTACTGAAAAGAATGTTAAATATTAAGCACTCTGATTACTTCCCAAAATAATTAATATATTAATGGTACAGCAAAAGGCTAAGAAATCATGACATAAACCTTTAAATAAATTACTTTCTTCACTTCATCAAAAGATAATTAATACAATCCATCAAGTGTTTCCATAATCTTAGAAAGGGAAGAAATTATATGTATCATCATACATTATGGTTTGGTGTACATTGGTTACTGTTGATTGCAGACAAGGAAACTGATTCCCTCTTCCCCGCTTCCAGGACTGACACCTTTATCCAGCCAATCTGTCAGATGTTGCAGGCATACAGTGAGGGTTGTACTATTGGGAACATCTTTTCAAGCTCCTTTTCCTTCTTGCAAGCAGAGTGATGGATTATCACCCTTACACCAGCATGTTATTTGCTATGGCACTGTGGCTGACGGTTGTGCTTTGGCAACAGATTAGAGGGATTCTGAAAAATGTTTGAACTTAAAAGGATCTGAAGTGGACAAAGAGGAAGGACCAGTCTACAAAGTCTCTGGCCTTGCACAAAACTAGAGCAGTGAGAAGCTGATGGAGCATTTTATTTTTGCTTTGCAGGTTCAGTTCCGGGGACTACTTCAAATGATCTTAGTGCTGGGAATTGGTGGTAGTTTCCCATATGGATTCCATATTTCTGTCATCAACTATCCTTCTGTGGTAAGTGGACATCTCCCTGAGGCTGAAAACACAAAAGTGAGAGCCTGAGCCCTCCATTCTCCCATAAATCCCAAATTTACTGAGCATTCAGCTGATATATCTTGGCCTTTTCTTTGGCTAACAGTAACATCACATGTGTAGAGAACGTTTTCTCCTTTAAATAACTGGATAGCATTTTCTGCTTGAATAAGCTCTTGCCGTGTAGTGTACAAGCACCCAAAGGAGGGCACAAAACGAGCTCTTAGCATGCTTGCCAGGAAGCTTCCTGACTGACGCAGACTTGAAAATTTTGCAGTGTGATCTCAATTAACTTGTTTCACTAAAAAAGTCTCAAAGTAAGTCTAATATTAGAACCACAGGCTTGATCTGAAGTATAACAGATCTTATAGCCATTATCCAGCCAAATCTTGTTTTATTTTCAGCACGTCAGGAAGTTTATTAATGAAACCTGGATAGATCGATATGGCTCTCCCCTCCATCCTGAGACAATCATGCTGTTGTGGTCCTTCATTGTGTCTGTTTATGGGATAGGAGGATTCCTGGGAAGCCTCTGCTGTGGCTACGTGACTACAAAATACAGGAAGTAAGTGCTTCTTGTAACAGCTCAGCAATCAGAAAGTACAGGGAAATACCAAGGTGGACAAATAAATCTCTTCTTTTTGGTTGAAGCAGCCCTGTTGAAGACAATTGATTTGGGTTCCTGGCACATCCACTTTTTCCAAGCAGTCCTATATTCTATTTATCTGGCCTCCCCATGGAACTGTGTTCTGTAATGGCTGCAGTCATCATCACATCACCAGATCAGTGCCTCTGGGAGGAGTGGCATAGAATCACATTCTCTTCAAGGTCCCCTATCACTCTCATAAAGACTTCCCAGGCTTTACAAACTCCCATAAAGGAGCTGTGCGTCTTGTGTTGTAACACATTATATGCAGTTACTCAAACACCCAGAAAACATCCTTATGTGACAAAGAAGAGCCAGATTTCCATTTAAATACACTCATTTTGGGGTGGTGACATTACATTAAATATTCAGATCTACTCCAATGAAAATATGGAGAGAGGAGAAGAAAATAAATTGCCCGTAACTTCACTGTAAAGACATAATCAGCACCAAAACTAATGTCCAAGAGACTTCTCTGTTCCTGGCAATCCATTTTACTGAAAGTCAGTTCCAAACTACCTTTCCCACTGGATGAAGGAAGGATTCCTCACCAGTCTGGTCTGTTCTCGGTGCCTTGTGTGTAACACCACTAATTTCATTTGCAGAGAAATTGGCAAACATATCTTCTTGGTGTGACCCACTTAAAGATCTGCTCCACAACACACTGATCCAGAGGCCCCTCATTTGGGTCTCAACAAACCATCTTAGCCTGCCTGCAATTGTGTTCTTTCCTGACAGGTAAGTGCCCCCAAGAAATTTCTTGTGGGACACTGCCTCATCCCACACGCAGAGAGTCTCCCACGACTGGAAACAAGATCATGCACTTCTCCCACCAGTTATTGAATACATGGTAGCCTAACTGCTGAATCACAGCCCAAACGCAGAGTCTCTATGAATCCTTAATGTGTGCAAGAGGGCTCTTGTGACAATTGTCACAGCAAAACATCTGAGTGCAAACGACTTTGAGCCTGAGACACCAGGGTGGTGAACACACCAGCCTTTGATTCCCACAGACTTTTGAAATGAAATATGCCTCTAAAAAACTCTGTCTGCCATCTCAGATCACCCATTTAGCCAAGAGTGTCTTTAGTATGAGCCATTCTAGAATGGGACCTGTGGACTCAGACTATTTCTGGGGAACAACCTGACATTTTATGAGGACTTATAGCCATTTAAAAATCTTGGTGACAAACTGGGCCAGTTCTTCAATCTTTTTCCCCACTCGTACCGTAAAAATGCTGAGAAAGGGTTCCAACTGTTTAAATTCTAACCTAAAAAAATTTATTAATTCAAATCCAAAGTATCCTAAAATTTTAAAGAACCATTTTATCCAAAGTTGAAATTATTTCAGCCATTCCTCATAACAGTAGGAACGGCTGTACCATGCTTCCTGTCACAGCAAGAGTAGTCAAAAGAGTACAAGAGTTTCTCATTTCACACTAAATTTTCAAGGTCTTTTTTTTTTTTTCCAGGAAAAAGTGCCAAATGTTCACCAACCTGATCATGTTGGTAGCTGCACTTTTCATGGCCCTTAGTAAAACAGCCAAATCCTTTGAGATGATTCTGGTCGGGCGCTTTCTCTATGGCATTGGTTCAGGTACGTCTTCATGCCCCTGTGGCCTGCAAGGCCTGCAGCCCCCTGACTTCCCATCCCAGGGTTGTCTCTACAGCCATCCTTGAAGAATTATTTTTAAAGCAAATATACCAGGCACTCAATAAAAGTGAGAGATATCATCTCTTTTGCAAGAAATTGTAATCTAAATACCAGAGTGAATGGAAACAATATGACAGGATGGTCAAAAAGTTAAGCTTTTCTAAGTATTTTAAGTGTCATTTATCCTCTTTTATGTTCAAGGTTTTTCTCTCAATATACATCCTCAGTATGTAGGAGAGATTTCACCCAAGAAGTTGCGTGGGTTTACCAACTCCACTGTTGCTGTTTTTCTGACCCTGGGAAAACTCACAGGACAGGTTGTTGGACTACGGTAAATTCTCCAATCTTTCTATCAGGTTGCACTAAAAGTAGAAATGTTTCTATAACTTTACCCTGTCACCTAATCAGTGACTGAGAAACACTCTCATTCTCCCCAAAACATGACTTAGCTTACAGCAGAAGAAAAATATCGATCATATTTAAGGGAAACATAGTTTTAAATATAGAAGGCAGAAAATTATTTTCTCACAATCCGATTTCTTCCTATTTCCACACTCTTTCTACTAGGAGACTTCCCCTTCAAAATTCATTGCACTTACACAAAAAGTCTTAGAATTTTTGGTCTTGTGGCCAAGCAGTGGTCAAATGAATCTCATCAGCTCTCTAGACATTATACTGGGTTCCAATGATATTCAGAAAGGTTTTCAAAATAGCAAGTAATTCCTTTAAAATAAATTTTCAGAAATAAAAATAGCCAAATTTGTGAAATTTGCCAAATTAAAATTCAGGGGTTAGCTCCAGTGCACCCTTGAATGGAACCTGAGCAATCTTTATCACTCAGAAAAACTTCCTGAACATTCATTCCATTATTTCAGCATAATTTTGTTTCACGTACACTTTCCAGGGAGATTTTAGGAAGCGAAGCTTTGTGGCCATGGTTGTTAGCATCTAGTGGACTTTCAGCATTGGTTCAACTGGTTACCCTCCCATTTTTCCCTGATTCACCATCCTACCTCCTGATACAGAAGGGTAATGAGGAAGCCTGCAGGAAAGGTAGTGTGTCTGCTTTCCTCACTTACTTCACTTCATCTGCTCTGTTACAGCCTCTGCAGAAGACAAGAGGCAGGGCAGAGCTGTACTGCACAGGGCAGTGCCATGGAGCAGAGGCAGTTTCACATACAACAGTTGAGGTACCTATGACAAATGTCTGTATTAACCTGGGCCTCACTTAGCCTCATTTTGTCCATGAAGACAAGAAACATAGATGTGTATCAGTGTGTCTTAACATTTCCTACCTTGGTGGGCACTGCTTTATTTCTTTAAAGGAAATGATTCGGCAGCTCTCTTTTTCTGTATTATTAAATAAAATGGTCTTAAATGTTTACTTTGTTTACAGTTAAGTAAACTCCACGTTAGAAAGCTGTGCTATGCTGACAACCAGAGAGACAAAATCCTTCCAATCGCCCACTGCCCCTGCAACAACCAGATGGCACAAGCAGCACCACCACCTACACCAATGGACAGGCAGACTAAAGGGTTTAATGCAACCACTCCTGAAGGAGCTATCCTGGTAGAATAATCCACTTCCCTCTTTCTCCCCTGCAGCCATCAGGAAGCTCTGGGGGGAAGGAGACCACCAAGCAGAAATTGATGACATTATGAAGGAGAAGGGTGCAATGGCAAGCACGAAAACCTTGCGTGTCCTTGAAGTAATAAAAGAACGATCTTTGCGCTGGCAACTTTACATTTTGATGACTGTCATGACCACACTGCAGCTCTGTGGAATCAATGCAGTTGAGTGCTCTCTTATCCCCAGAGCAAGAGACAATGCTAGGCAGCACTACAAACCCCTCAAAGTGAATGTTATTAAACCAGCTTAGAACTGTATCTCAACTGCAACACTTTCTTCACAGGTGCCTTTCCTCTTTGCATTTTTCAGATATACTTCTATTCTTTTGAAGTATTCCACACGGCCAAGTTTGAAGAATACCTTATCCCATACGTGTCCCTGGGAGTTGGGTTGTGTGAGTGCTTATCCTCTATACTGTGTGTAAGTCTTTTCAGAGTTGCATTTGAAGGAAAAATTTAATGTGGTCAACAACTCTGCCTTTTCTTTCTTATAACCAGGCTCAGGGAAATTTTGCACAACCTAAGCCACATCCTCCTGCTTCTGCGAAACCACATGCAGGATAAAAAGAAGCTTTTTTCCCCAATTATTTGCACGGGATTATATCTTTAGACTCACTTTTTTTCCTGCAAAATAATAATTTTCTGATGTTCTGGGTTAGATGTGTGTGTGTAGGTGTGCACAATTTGACATATGCCAGCATTCAAGAGAGGGAACTGTCTAATAACAGTCGACGATTGACTAATAAATACAGCTTAATTAGTAATGAATTCCTTTTTGAAGAAATGAATCAAATTCATTAGGAATTACAGGACTCTCAAATGACATTGATTTATGGCTATTATTTAGACAAGTCTTCTGCAAAGAACACACAGAGAGGAGGAATTATTTCCTTTGAGAACTGGGACTTACGATCCATGTTTTCTGCTTTTCAGAGCACCCTTATAGACCGGTTTGGGCGGAAGGTGCTGCTATGGGGCGGATACATGCTGATGTGTTCTGTGCTAGCGCTGCTTACCATGACCCTGTCACTGCAGGTAAGATCCAGCAACCCTCTGGCCACTTCCTCAGCACCAGCCTACCTTTCTGGTCTTAACTTGCAGGGTATGTATAAAAACTTGAACCAGTGGCAGAAAATACAGGATCTGCTATTCTGCCATGTGTGTAATGGTTTGATATCACTGGTTTCTCACTTCTAGCATCGATTTTTCTGGATGCATTACTTCAGCGTTATCTTGATCTTTCTGTTCGTTGTCTTCTATGGAATTGGACCATGTGAGTACATTAGGGGTTTTGCTGGGAGGAAATTTTGTATTGTATTGGTTGGCAACACAACTGGCAGAGGAAGAACAGACTAGTGCCTTGCTAAAAAAGTTCTGAAAATTAAAGAGGGAAGGGCAGACACATACAAGTGGGACACAGTAAAAGGATATAGATGCCTCAAATTTTATTGCTGATCACATGATCTAAATAATTTAAAACACAGTATTATCTTCTCCAGAGGGTGTGAGATAGAAATTTCAAAACAATTTCTAAATTACTCAGCTAAAAACAGGATTCTAGGCATTGCCAGGTATGTTATAGTAATCATCTTCAATAACTTAACAAATTAAGCTTATGCCTACCAACATGCTCCAGGTGAAAATGGCCACAGGATCCAAAAGGGAAGATGGTTTTATAAATCACTGCACTAATAACAACTACCAATGCAATATGGAACAGCACAGATCCACTGATACCAGAAAAAGGAGTCCAGTACATACACGAGGAACATAAATTAACTGCTGTATTCCATTTCTGGAATCAAGGTCTTTCACCCTCATACCAGAGGCCACCTACCAACAGGCCACCTATTCTGCCTGTCTGTCATCTCTGTCACTGCCATTGGGAGGAACTTCAGCCAAAGCAAGGAAACGAATAAACCTGGTGTGTGTTTGGCTTTGCTTTTTCAGCTGGAGCCACTATATCTGTGATGGTTGAAATCTTCAGCCAGTCATACAGACCATCAGCCTTTCTGATTGTTGGCTGCATCAACTGGATGGGACTGTTCCTACTTGGGATGATTTTTCCAGTAATTGTTGTAAGTGACTCTAACAGGATCCTTCTTTAAAGGCTAATCTATTTCTGAATGCTGACAGGGGGCAAAATAATAGCAATAAACTGTAATGCCATGCAAAGCTCAGAGCTCTGTCCAAATACCAAACCCACTCAAAAATTCCCCAGGCCTGTCAGAGGAGCAGCAGTTGGACTCAGGTCAAACATGGCCAGTGGAAACTCCTGGTTTGATACCTGTCCTGGATTGTATTGACCACACCTTTGAATTTGAACTTCTAAGACACAGGCTTGCACTAAAGGGCAGAGAAATAAAAATGAGTTTCTTATTTTCCTCACATTGTCTCACATTTCTGCTTGCAGGATAACCTTGGACCCTTCTGCTTCCTTATCTTTTTGGGAATCCTTGCTTTATCAGCAATTTTCATCTACCTGTATCTTCCTGAGACCAAGGGAAAGTCAATCATGGAAATAAAAGCAGAATTCAACAAGCTGAACTTTGGAGAAAAAGAAACTTCTGTCACTGAAAATAACTTTCCTAAGGAACAGGTGTCTTGCACCAAGCTCTGAATGCTCAGAGAAGAAATTTGCATCTCTTAGAAAAGACAGGAAACAATGTTGCGATAGAAGTAAAAAGGAAACATTAAAAACAGACTGCAAGCTCTTCTGTCTCATTTATTTTTTCTTTTTAAAGATAGATATGAAACTCACTATGCTAGAGTAACACTAAGTACATCATAAGCAGGAAGCTGCTGGCAAACAGCTCAGAGAAGAGTATCAGAAATACAAAAGACAAAGTAAAAGAATTTAAGATGACAAACCAAGATAAAAAAGGATTAAGAAGGCTCAATGACCATCAGTCATGAGGCTGGAGAAACACAGAAGTCTAAAATATTTGGCTGACAGGCACACAGAGGAAAAGCTAAATACATGGTTTAGGGTGACCCAAGCAGATACAGACTGAAAACTTAGCACCTCAAATTCAGAAAGCAGGTTTCAGCATAATAACAGAGAAAAAATATTGAAAGCTAAATTTGCTGCGCAACAATCCTGGAGATGTAATGGAAATCTCATTAGAGAACATCCTAGTAACTCTGGGCAGAGAGAAGGACCTGCCAAACTAAGATATTCTTGCATGCAAAAGAAGTAAAATGGCTGCTATAAAATGAAGGAGACTCTCGAGAGCACCTTTGGTGTCTAGGGAACTGATTTCCAACCTGGTGCATTGGCTTCTGGGAATTACATCAGATGTTTTCACAGAGGAAAGAGATTGGTTTGGAAATGTTTTCCTTGTTATGTAAGCAAGCTGGGAAAAACGACTGATTATTGTACCCAGCAGTAAAAATAGATTGTGAAGTTCATTGGAAATAGTCTAAGTTTTTCCAAGTGACCAATAACAAGGATAGTATGATTTGTGACTAAGCACTTTGGATCATGCCACCTGCTTTCCTCTAACCACTGAAGAAAAAATGAATCAATATTACAAACTACAGTTTCTCTCCTTACAGATCAAGGTGTCACTTGGGTTTGTTTTTAATGCTTTGGCTTAGGAAACATACCCCAAAAAGGCTTTTTGTAAACCAGATCTTATTTCTGGTCTTTTTTAGGGTTTTCATTGTTTTCAGAATGCATACAGGAAACACAATCCACAAATGTGAGCTGTAAACGAACACTGATGCAGTAATTTCATCTCCTGACTTTTTATTTTGCTGACTTTTTACAGCCAGGAGGAAGGAACTGGCTTAAAATCAACATACACCACACAATCAAAGAATGGATTGGGTTGGAAGGGACCGTAAAGATCATCTGGTTCCAACCCCCTGCCATGGGCAGGGATGCCACCAATTAGGTCAGGTTGCTCAGGGCCCAGTCAACCTGACCTTGAACACAATCAGCTTCAGCATGTTCATACAGAAGTTTTCACTACTTAAAAGTATTTGCTTCAATTACACTGTTCAATACAAGCATTTAGTGCGAGCTATAGAAAGTTCTCCCTCTTTTCTGCTCCCTGGGGGAAATGGAGTGGGTAGAAAAGCTCTTAATTCAGAAACTACTGGGCATAAAGACACTCATCACTTCTAACATGGAGAGATCATCAAACCATTTCTTTTATCCCCATCAGCACTTTGAACCCGCTTTCCCCACCCATCTCACTGTGAACACCCCCTACCAAATGCCATATGACCCCTCTAAATCACTTCTCTCATGTAAGGCTCTTCTAGGCAGCAGTGAGAACTGATCCCAGCTCTGCCACACACTCCGTCCACTCTGGACAAAAGCTGCTCATGTCAGAAAGCCAGTGGATTTCCTATCTCTCAGGAGTTATGACTGTTATGGAACTATTTGCACAACAAAGAAGCAAGTTGAAAACAAGCCTTCTCTGAGCATGCAGCATCCAGTGCTCACCACAGTGGAAAATCAAGACCCTGATTTTAAAGCATCTTTGTCATGACTTAGTCATGGTTCAGGGCAGGTCTGCACAACATGTGTCACTGGGGTTTTGTGTTATGGTCTATTCCACAGAAAGAGTTTCAGACCTCACAATTGAATCATCCATCCAATTTTTAAAAATAATTACTAAACTTGCATAAAGAGGTGCATTACAACCTACACTCAGTCTCTGAAACACTTGGTTTTTCACTGGTTTCGTGGTCGGGCTGTATCCAAAGATGAAGTGTCATTTTGGATGCTTTGGTTTCCAGAGTGCAAAAGCCAGGTTCCCTCGCAGGACAGTGCATTGGCTGTCTGTGTTAGCAGTCTGCAGATGGCACATTCAGCCTCACCTCTCCTGAGACACTCCCACCCCTCTCAATGCACCTGCCAAAGGTATCACTGACTATTTAAAGGCTCCTGAGGTGCTTACTAGTACAGTGGGCTGAGCCAGCTTGTGGAGAGTTAGAAAGAAAGCTGTGAACAGGGTGAGCTGAAAAAAAAACCTGGTTGTGATCCAAAGACGCCTAAATTCATTGTTAACACAAATATAAGCAAGGATAAAGTTCCAGAATCTTTTGCAGGGGAGCTCACCCAACAATTATCAAAAGCATTGGGCAAACCAGCACAGGTAAGTCCATTTGTTGAAATGTTTTCCTTCTGTAGTCAGCTGTGCCTATGCAATGAGCTGTTTCTGAGTGATAGCCTTGATAAACTAAGGTACCTAATGACTCACCAGTATTTGCAGTCTTCTCTCTGGGAGAATATTAAATACTTGTTTGCTGTAACTTAGTTTTATTGAGGTCACAAAACACTGAATTATTCAAACTAGCTTTGTATAGAATGATATTCCATGTAGTTATCTGTGTAAGTGAAGACACTGGATGTATGTGGGTATGTGTCCATAGGTATCTCTGCGAATGCCTCTCAAGAATCTGAAAAGCAAACCTCACCCTCAACTGCCTTGCTGAGTCCTGTTGAATAAGTGTCTGTTATCTGCCACCAAACTGCCTGTAGCCTAGTGGTTACAGTTGAAGTAAAAAAATTATTTACTCAGCTTGCTTGGACATCTGGCAAAAATATCTGTGTGGCATCACGCTATTTGTAGTCAAAATACCAGAGTAAAAGCTGTCTGCTGGTTTCACTACCAAACTGGAGGGGTTTTGCCTGCCAAAACATACAGCAGTATGCTACTGAGGAAAAGTACTGAAATACTGACACTGGTATTAACAGTCTTAAAAGGATTTATAGGGTTATTTTCTTAATACTGGCTGGTCACTAATCACTGTATCAGTTGAAGATTGTTGAAGACGAAAAACCAAAAGAAAACTTCTCTACAGAGCTGTAATGATGATATGAGCTATACCTCAGTTGCTATAGCAGCAGTAACTTTAACGATTTGGCCACAGATCTGTAGCAGCTTGGTTGAGCCCCCTTTCTGCATATTCATTAGACCATTTTCAGAAAATGTTTATTTTGCTTTGGGAGTGATGCTTTGAAACTGTAGAAAGAATAAAGTTTTGGAGCCTACAGAAAGGACTCTGAGGACTCCCCAGCAAACATTTCTCTATGTACTGGGACACCAGAACACGTGAAATTCTTATGTAAAACTAATGTGTTCTATCCCTCTTTTAAAAAAGCCAACAATTTTATCAGTCTAGCAAACAAGTACTTGCTGTTGGGGGGGACAGGGGGTGTGTCAGCTAGTGGTTCTTGCATAACAGCTTCTGAATATAAAGCTAGAGGCCAGGGCTGGGATGCAGCTGGAACAGGTTTGTGCAGCTGTGTGGAAGGGATATGTAATGGGACTTAGAAATATACAGGGAATAACAAAGAGATTTTTCTGAAGAGGTCATACAAGCTCTTCGTGACAAAGGAGGCAATAGGAAAGGGAGAGTCTCTTAGTTATAACACAGAAAGAAGGAAAGGATTAGGGTGGGCTGGAATGCAGAGCTTTCCTCTCACAGGAAACTGTACCATTTGGGAAAAATACTGATTTTCAATCAAATAGGGTTTTTTCCTACTGGAAGAACTGTTTCAAATATTTTCAAACTGCTCTAAGAAGAAAATAATGCTGATTAATTCTGCAACTTGATTTATCTTTTAATCGTAATAACCTGCTTCCTGGGTAGATGTTAAAGGCATGGATGTACCTACATTTGGCATAAAGTCGAGAGCACATGGTGTCCAGACAGGGGAGAACAGGGCCAAGCAAGTGGGACCTCAGCAGGATCTCCTTGGCTTATCCTGTACTGCTGTGGTCTGATGCACCTAACACCCAAACAAGCTGTAAATGATGGCCAAGACTCATTATCCAGACAACTCCTGGTACTCAGGCTAGCCTGTTTTACCCAGAGGGTTGATTGCTGCTGAGTTCCAACGATGCGCTGCTAATAAACGTGGGTAAGAACAGCACAGACATCAGATGAATGCCAAAGGAACTGATCCCTGGATTCCCCAGTGTGTGGATCTGACACTGTGTGTTAGCAGCAGGGAAAATCGCAGGCTAGTCATTAATATTAACATAGATACTTTCTTCTATTTTTCCTGATATCGAGAACAAAAGTAGGATTAGGCTGTCTTTTGTTTAATGACAGGGATGTTGATTTAAACCTCTGTTGTGTCAGTTCACATTTACCTCAGCAGGGAAGACTGCAGCAGGAGCCAGTGAGGTGCAAAATCTCTCTGGAATGCAATGCGGCAGCAATGCAATTGCACACCCCCCTCGCCCCTGACCTTCCACACAGGCAGGGAGAGCCTGGTGGCGTGGAGATGGTGCTGCAGATATTATAGGTCACTGAGCTCCTGGAGAACCTGGACCAGGAAGCCAAGGCACTATGGAGTCTTTGTACCGGCCTTTACCACAGCAGTGAATATCTTGGAGTAGAATGCAAATATAGACAGTGAGATGTCAGCAAATTAAAGACTTGCATATGAAAAACATGCATTTATTTTCACTGCAGTTTAGGTACATAAATACCTTCTTGGATTTTCAAAACCTTTCTTAAAGTGGCAAAGAAAATAACATCCATTTTCTTCTTCCAACAGTATGTAGCAATACAGATCTCTCCTGATCAGGTGATGTCCTTTGGTGGCTCCACAGACCCTTGTGCTATGTGCTTTCTCTACAGCACTGGAAAGACAGGGGAGCAGGAGAACAAGGTCTTCTCCAAATTGCTTTGTGACCTGCTGAACAAACAGCTGAAAATACCATCTGACAGGTGAGCTCATACAGCAATTTGTCTGACATGACTTTCCACAGACTGTTAAAACTATTCACCCCAGGCTGGTCCTTTGGTGTTCTCTATTAATGTGCTGATTGAACAGGCTAAATGCCAAGTCAACTGAGCAACTCCCCAGCTAAAGAGAAGAAAGGAGCAATTGCATGAGCTGCAACGCTGATGTCCAGAAACTGCAGAATTCCTTGGTTAAAATGATGTAGGTTCAGCACTGTACGTGCCAGAGATATCATGTGCAAAAGACCAGGTACTGACACAATAACTCAATGCTATTATATTGATAACTCAAGCCATATGTACCAACACTTCCCTACTGCCTGTGGGGTACAAGTGGAGGTGTATTCCAAGAACTTCCACTTACATAAAAGCCTTTCTAGTCCTTTCCCTGAAGGTATGTCAGTCTGCTCCAGAAATGACTGTAAATAAAATACAGTATCCTGATGGCTCCTTAAACCAAGAAGTAGAAAAACACTAGGAAGTCCAGAATGCAAGTAGGTGAGGCACTAAAAGGCACAGGAGGAAGGGAGTGTGAGGCCTGGGAGATATAAAGCCCTAGGGGAGAGTCTGCAGCATGGCTGTGTCCTGTTGCAGGAGCACCCTGACCAGCCTGCAGCACTCTGCTCTCAGCAGCTGACGGTGCCTGTCTTCCCTTCCAGGATCTACATCAGCTTCTTTGACATCAGTCCTGGCAATGTAGGCTGGAATAACACCACTTTTGCTTGAGGTGCCCTGGGGTGGTAACAGTTTATTCCTGAACCCTCACCATGGTTTCAGAACTGCAGTTCTAGTCACCTTCTGGTATCTGCCAAATGCAAAAGGCATTGGTACCCTAGTTGCTGCTACCCACTGCTGTTTAACATCTTGCCTGCTGCTCAAATAAAAGTAAAAATGCAGCAGAAACCTTATGACTGAGACCTTCCTGTTACTCTGGGAAGACCTGCAGTTGAGATGGAGGGTGCCTTCTCAAAATACTCCTAACGGAAGCTTTTCTTTCAAAAAAAGTTTAGTCACATATGAAGATGAACGCTCCATTTGCCTTTGCCCTGTCCATGCTCAAGAGCCAAATTTCAAGAGAACTATCTTGACCTGGTTTCAAGATCTATTTAAGTCAATAGATGTGACTATAAATGTTGCATGTGGACCTCCTTCTCAAAGGAGGAAAGACATGATTACCTCTTATTTAAAAGGGATGGATTGCAGTCCAGGTCCTCTTTAGGCCTAACACTACAGGGATATCTGACTGATTAGCAGAAAAACTCGTGCTGTGTCCCAGGGCTCAGCATAAGCAGAGGGAGTGAGTGGAAAAAACCACTGTTCGCTGTTGTGCCCTCCCCTTTTCATCCATTGAGCAATTTGTAGTGACAGTGAAGATTAGAGCACAGCTCAGAATGAGGCAGAGGCACAGCAAGCCAGAGTAAGCCATTCCTAGGGAGTGAAGTGGTGAATTAATTATGAAAGGAAGATTTGCGTATAAATATTTCTTATTTAAGCCCTTGGTCAGATAAGATCACTTGCTTCCAAAGTAAAATAAAAGATTGAGTAGAGATGTTTCCTGAAATTCTACAGTTAAGTGTATTGTGACTTTTTTCTGGAAGAGCAAACCTTGTCACACCCCTGTTCCGAACTCTATTGTTAGCATTGCATTTTGTCCCTACCTCAGCTTTGCTTTGCAGCCACAGACTTTAAATACAGACCTGCACCTCAACCTACAAAAATGCTGTGTTGGGATAACAAATGGAAGCTGCTTTGGTGAAAGCTTTTTTATTACTTAGGGAGGCAAAAGAGAATGAAATTGCAGATGTCTCTCCATTGTGTGGCAGCATAGCCAGGGGCTGCCACTCTAGGCCTGGCAGGTCACAGAGCAAGCACACCAGTGGTGACATTGCCCTCAAGATTTTCTCCCTGCAGAGGTAAAATTCTTACCCTCCATGCAACAAATCTGGGAGGCAAATCTGGGAGGCAAATCTGGGAGGCAAGCAGATGAGAGGAATAAGTGGGACCATGCAATGGCAGGGAGCTGAGGATATCAAAGGGAGGAAACTTAATCAGCTCTTAGCTGCTGTTCTTAAGCACCATTAATCACTAAAAAAGGAAGTGCTCCAGTTCTCAGCGTTATAACCTGTGTCACTCCGAAGCATTCCCATGTAACACCATCCCTTACTCCTCATTCAGGGCTACCTGTGTTCACATGTTTAACATGTGCGTATGGTCAAGCTCTCTAGCAGCAGCAGTGCATGATTCCTGCGTGTGAAACGTCTGGGCGGAGAGGGCTCCGGGCCTGATCCTCTTTAGCCTTCCTGTGAGTCATTTCGTGCAGCAGAGTAGCGCTGCCGCCGTCGGGGCAGGCAACAGTCAGGGTGGGGAGCTGTGCCCTGGCAGCCTACGTGCACCACATCACACAGCCCAGAATGCGGCTCGGCTCTGCTGCCTCTAACCTCCGAATAGGCACGCACCAGTTCATTCCTAAGCAAAACAAAAATCACTTCTGCCTTTTTCCAGTAGAAAAATATTATGTGAAAATGGGGATGCTGAGGAGCAATAGGTAATTTTTAATTTGACTGAAATACATTAGAGAATAATGAATATGCCAGCAAGGCAGACGTTTCTGCTTACACCGAGGTAAAGGTGTGCACACAGTTAAAACAAAACCGGTACAAATGTTACTTTATTTTGCAAAATAAAAAATCCAGGATCCCTTTTTGCAACTGCCAAGCTAAGACTTATATCCCTCTCTGGCCCTGATCCTGCAGAAGCCAGTGGGAGTGCTACAGCGGTAGTATCACATGCGCTGATATCAGGTTATGTATGAGCTGCCCAGCGCGCCCGGACTCCGCTCCAGGAAGGAGCCTGCAACAAACCCTAAAAAAATGTTCAGTGGCAGCAGCAAAGCCAAGGAGTAACGGCGGAGCGGGGGAGACCTCTGGCCGAGAGCCGGCTGCGGGAGACAGCCGCACACCGCAGCGAGGACTACAAACCAGGGCACTCGTGCCTGTGTGTGTCCCCGCCCCGCTCCCTCCCCTCCCTGCCGGGCGGGGCCGCTTTACGTCCTGTGCGGCCCCGCGCACTAAAAGCGCCGCCGACGCCTGCCCGTTCCACTGTGCTGGTCCCGCCG
>VZRS01003350.1:0-23826 GCA_013398055.1 Ifrita kowaldi | reverse complement strand
CCCCGCCGCCGCCACCATGCCCATGTTCGCCATCTACACCAATGTCTGCAAGGATGCCGTGCCCGACAGCCTGTTGGGCGACCTCACCCAGCAGCTGGCTAAGGCCACTGGCAAGCCCGCGCAGGTGAGGGTGGGCGGCGAGGCCGCCCCGCACCGGGAGTGGGGTGAACACGTGCGCGGCGGAGGCTCGGCGGGCCCGGCGGGAGGGGAGNGGCCGCGGCCGCCGAGGGGAGCAGCTGCGGCTCAACGCGGCGGCGGCCCCGCTGCTCCGGGGAGAGGAGCTTGTGCCCGTTCCACCCCGCGGCGCAGTCTCCCGATGCTCGGCCCCTGCCTGGAGCAGCAGCCGGGCCTGCAGGAGCGCGGCGCTCACGTAGCCGGGGATGTGCTGCGCCCGTACTGGCGGTCGGGATTCGAGCAGCGGAGCCGCGCAGTGGCACGGACCCACCCGAGCAGACGCTCGGATAGACTGAGCGCTCCGGGCAGCTCCTGGCCGTTCAGCCATCCGACGCAGCCCCTCTTGGGCCGCCCCTCAGGAGCCGGAACCCGATAAGATCGAATCGCTGCCGGGCTCTCCGTCAGGCCCGCCGTCTCGGTCCGTGATTTGGGGATGTGAGCTCTGGCACGCAGACACGGGTTTTGGGCCTTTATCTCGCTCCGCCCCGTGCGGTGGCGAGGCTGTGGCGGGCAGGAGTGCCCGTGTCGCCGGCGGCTTTGTGCCCACACAACCGCGTTCCTAAAGCTGAGAGCCGGGCCGACGGCCCCGCAGCCCCCAGGGCCGTGCCCCCCGTGGGGCCTGGAGGGCCTGAGCCTCCCCTGGGCCTGGGAAGTGCGCAGAGGGCAGCACTGAAGAGCTGCCTGACCCCAATATAACTGCCCTGTTTAGAGCTGGTACCCAAAGCAAATTTTCGTCAGGGGAGGGCAGTTCAGATAGCCTGTAACTGAGTGTTTCCCTCCCACAGTACATAGCTGTGCACATCATACCTGACCAGATGATGTCCTTTGGGGGCTCCACCGATCCCTGTGCACTCTGCAGCCTCTACAGCATCGGCAAAATAGGAGGGCAGCAGAACAAGACTTACACCAAGATGCTGTGTGATCTGATCTCGAAGCACTTGCATGTATCTGCAGACAGGTAAGACTGGGACACAGTGTAACCATATTTATCTGGCTTTCTGAAACTGCTTTGAAAAGTTTATTTAAAAATACAAAAAGCCGGGAATAACTCCATGTGTTTTGAAAAATACCAAGTGATTGCTTGTAGCATTTTTATGTCCACATAAGAGTTTGGTGCCTTCCTCTTTCCCTGGAGAGTCCTCTGTTCAATAGCTCTCTGCTCTGAGAGTATAGAAAAACACCAGAGCACTGACCAGTTGCCCAGTGTGTCTTTTGCCTCTGAGGTGTGATGTCTTTTCCTCTGGTGAAGCAAGGCTGAAAACACGAGGAAGGAGCAGTAACAGGCTGGAGCTGAGAGACAAAAGTAGAAGCCAGCAGGCTGTGAACAGCTCCCTTGCAGGCTGCGAAGCCTCAGGAAGGGTTTGTGTGCCAGCCATGAAGGATGGGAAGAACCTGGTGCCATGAGGGTTGGAAGGGAGACGTGCAGAGCCAGGCCTGAGGGCCTGCTTAACTCTCCAAGGCTGCCAGTCTGTCAGAAACAAAAGAGGTTGATCTCCGGAAGTTCCTGACAGGCTGCTAAACAAAAGCTGTCTGGTGTCTGGACAGTCCCTGACTGTCCAGAAGAATTTGTATTTAAAAAAAGAGAACAAGTACAATTTTGAGGACTGAGAAATATTGACTGTTTGGAGGCTCCACCAGATTTTTGGTAAAGATGAAGCTTGATGTTTTTTCAAGCAGAAGAATGGGAAGCACTATCCCCTCTTGTGTTGTCATGACTTACATGAATCAGTTAATAAGATCACTGT
Source organism: Ifrita kowaldi (assembly GCA_013398055.1). NCBI lineage: Eukaryota > Metazoa > Chordata > Aves > Passeriformes > Cinclosomatidae > Ifrita > Ifrita kowaldi. Next base: position 21,907 of record VZRS01003350.1, on the reverse strand, counting down.
TATCTCCTTCTTTACCTCTTCTGCAGGGTCTACATCAACTACTTCGACATGAATGCTGCCAACGTGGGCTGGAACGGCTCCACCTTTGCGTAGAGCTCTCCCGTCTGTCTGAAGAGGCTGTTCCTGGACCTCCTCTCACCCTGCCCTGTAGCAGAGACCACAGCACAAACGGCCCCGTGTTGCACTTTGTGCACTCTCACAGATTGATGGTTCCTTGCTAGTGTGTTTAAATATTGCTGCTTCGACATTCCTCTGTTTTCTCTGTGTAGAAAACAAATAAAGATTTAGAAGTAAGCTGTGTGGTGTAGGCTTTGGCAGGTTGGGGATGGAGTTGGGCAATTGCTAACGTGTCTGTTTCATTCTGATCCTAAAGCAAACAAAAGGAATGTTTTGGGTTTGCCCGTGTTTCTTAGACACGGCATTTCACACTATGGTGGTGGTGCCTGGGGCTGGTTCCTGACAGCACTCCAGTGATTTTTACTTTGCTGTGTCCCAGAGGCTGTAGTTGTGTTCCAGGCTGCTTGTTGCTCTGAGGTTTGTTTTTGGATTGTGTCTGCCATTGCCACAGTGGAAGCAGTCCTTGGACTAGTCCTGTGCCTGCTGCTTCAGGGCATCTTTCCTCTGAGGAGGTGCCACCTGTGTGTGGCCAAACAAGCCAGGAAGGAGTGCTTTTGCTCGCTGAGGGGAAATGGTGTTATCCACATTGCTTACACTGCCTGCTTCAGGCAGTGGGGCGAAGCCTCAGGGCTATGGAAGCTCTGCAGGGGCCTGCAGTGCTGTGGGGAGCTTCAGTGTGCTCTGCCAGCCTATCCCACACCGATACTGCGCCCACTCCCAGCGTGTCCCGCACTGGTGCTGTGCTGTGCCGGCCTGTCCCGCACTGGTGCGGTGCTCTTTCCCGCCCTGTCCCGCACCGAGGCTCCCCTGCGCTGGGGGCTCCCGTCCCTCCCCTCAGCGCTTTCCCGCCCTCCCCTCAGGGTCCCCGCTGGGCGCGCACGGCGCTGCCCCAGCCCCCGCCGGCAGGGGGCGCCTACCCCGCGCCTTCTGCAGCCTTACGCTGTGGCCTCGCGGGGCGTGATGACGTCATCTCGGTGCGCGTGGGTGGCGCGGCGTGGTCATGGCGCTGTTCTGCATCAACAGGTACCGAGGCCACGGCCCCGCTCCTGCTCCTGCTCCTGCTCCTGTTCCCAGTCCCGGACCCGGGCACTGCCTTAACCCCGGGCTCGGGCCGGGGGTGTCTGTCCGGAGGTGTGTGCGGGCGGGCGGCTCGTGCCTGAGGAGGTTTGTCTGGGCTGTTTCAGGTATGGCGGGGAGGACGAGCAGGAGGAGGACGCTGAGGCGGAGGACCGGGCGCGAGTCCTGCTGGAGCGGCTGCAGCAGCAGGCGAGGGCCCGGCAGCTGAAGAAGCAGCGAGAGGCGCAGCCCCAGGGAAGGGAAGGCCCAGGGCGCGCGGGGCTGAGCCCCGGGAGTGAGCCCGGCGAAGGAAAAGGAAAGAGGAAGAGGGAGAGTGAAGAGCAGCCCAGCGCTCAAAGACAGAAGAAGCCAGAGACAAAACAACGGCCCCTTAGCTCTTCCGAAGAAAGGGCTCGTACTGAGGAGGCAACAGATGGCAGCAGCCCCACGAAGAAGAAGAAAGCAAATAGAAGAAAATCGAAAGTGCAGCGACAGGAGACTGAAGCAGGTAAGGATAAAGTGAGGTTGTAGGATTTCAGTTCGTTGTTGATATAAATGACCATGCCCAATTAAAATAAAACAAGTATAAAATTTATTTCGTGTCCGAGAGTTCGAGCACACAAAGCCACGATCGAAAAGGAGACAGTGCCAAGCCCGGGATTGGAACTGGGTGAACACAGATCTGACCTCTATCGCATCAGACCTCCCTCTGTTCACGGCACCCACTTCCAACAGCTTGGTTATATACAGTTTTTTCTCATAAAGTCCGGATCTAGGGTACTTGTCATATTCATGAAGTACACCATTCATGGAACTGGGGTGGACAAAACGTATCCTGTCCTTGATTAATGTCCCATCACCGGTGGGTGTTGTCTGATGGCCCATGATGTTTCGTATCTTAGTTTCCGATCCCGTCGTTAACACTCGAGCTGGGAGGGGATTCTTGCGAATAGTTAATCAGTTCTGCCGGGAAGTTTTCTTTGAAAATGTAAATAACTAGGGCCAGCTTGATTCTTTCTTGACGAGTTGTGGGTCTGTTTTTGGGATGTAAATTAGTTCCCGGTCGAGGTTACAACTTTTCCCTGGACGAGTTCTGTTCATTTTAACATTAGTTACAACTCCATATTACAACATATTTTGACATTACATATTTAAGCACGAATTCCCCGTTTTATATATAACAGTTGTGGTTGACAGTTTCCACAGAAAGCAGGCACAAGTTGCTCTTTGAGGACCTTGCCTAGTTTACCTGATTTTGTTTTCATCTCTGTAATATGTTTCCAATTTCTTTTTTTTAAGGGAAGGCCCCGTATTGCAAACTTTGAGGATCAGTTTAGTGTAAGGGGAGGAGGGAAGCATGTCATATCACCTCAGTCTTGTTGCATCTATACCCAAAAAGAAATGTTTGACTTTTGCACTTGGATTTAGGAAAAAGGAGCTTGCAAGTTGTTGTTTAAGTCCTGTGTTGTAATATTGCCTATGTCCCTTTTTTGTGGCATGTTCTGACCTGTAGCTTTGTATTGCTGTTACCCAAATTCCAGATTCTGAAGAAGACAAAGAACAGGAAAACAGAAACAACTTTAAAAACAAGTCTAATAAAAGGAAGAAGATAGATGAGGAAACACGAGGAGATGAAACAGGAAAGAAAGAGAACAGTGAAGAAGTTGAAGAAAATCAAACTACAAAGGAGGAGCTGCCCTTAGCAGCCTCAGGGGAAGAGGCAAGTTGTCCACCCTCCAGTATGATGATTATCGGAGACTATGATGCAAAGCCAGTGCAGAAGGTAACTAGCTTGACTGAATTTTGATGATGGTTAGGAGAAAACATGCTTTTTACAAGTTTATTTTACATACAGTATTGCCATATTCTCCTTTTCCTCACCTCAGGTTCAGCCCTTCTTACCACAGTGGCTTGCTCAACCCAAACGAGTGCAGAAACGCATCAAAGATAATCTGTGTCCAATCAGCGATGTCCCAGGAATCCATCCCCGGCTGTTGAAAAAGCTGCAAATGAATGGAATAGAGTCCTTTTTTCCAGGTACCTTGACAGTGCTTTTGTTTCGTTCTAAAGAGACTTAAAGAGTTCCTGCACTCTGGTGCTGTATATTTTACGTTGTCAGTGAAGTAAAATATAGGACAAAATTTAACGCACGGAAGTGATTGTACCAGATTTAACCCTTCTTTCTCAAAGCTTTGTCTAGGCTGAGTAAAAGTCTGTTACCTACTCAGAAATACAGCTCGAAGTAATGGCTCAGAGCTGCCCAAAGAGGGAAGTCTTAGCATGTCCTCACATTTTTCCTCCTTATGCCAAGCTTGTGTTTTAGCTCCTTACTGTCCACCATCTCTGCTGCTGATCAGATCTGGGACCTCATTCAGCTCATTAAAGCACACCATGAAAACATACAAACAAACAAAAAAAAAATCTGTTGGTTTTCCATTATTTTGCCAGTTTTGCAAACGAGTGCAATAAATGTCAGCTCTTAAATAAGTAGAAAGGACAGCTGGATGCAAGGATAAGGACAGAGGGTGACTTTCAGCTGAGCCTGGAGGCTTAGGCTGTATCAGAGGCCTATCAGGGTTATGTTGGGAAGCCAGTATGCATCTTCTCATTTAAAAAATGCTTTTATATAACATTTTCAGTTATTAGTGAGTTCATTTACCATCTGGTTTGTGTTTATTTCTGGTTTTGCTCAGTCCAGGCAGAGGTGATTCCTGCCATTCTCCAGAGTGCCTCCAATGGGTATCTGATGGGGCGGGGGGGATACCGCCCCAAGGACATCTGTGTCTCAGCACCCACAGGCAGTGGGAAGACCCTGTCTTTTGTCATACCCATTGTACAGGTGAGTTTATCCTCAGAGAAGTATCTGTAGGGGAAATGCTGGGGTTGCTTTCGCTCAAGCAAAACCTGAACTTAAAAGTAGGTTAAAAAGTCAAGGAATTTGTGGACATAAGGTGGCAGATTTTCAGCTCAGAGCTGTCTGAGGGAGCTTCTTGTCAGCATCCCACTCCTTTTCTCAGACAGCAGGCACAGCATGAGGACTTGGGAGGGTGGAGGGAGAAAAATGGAAACATAAAACTGTGAGAATGTGTCAAGCCCATCTCTTCTTGCTAAGTTAGTTACAAGAACCCCACTTTCTGGCTTTCAGGGACTCATTTGGCCCTTATTTTGGCAGGTTCTGTTAGATCGAGTGGTTTGCCATGTACGAGCTCTGGTTGTTCTGCCCACCAAAGAACTGGCACAACAGGTATGTGGCTGTTCACCATCTCTGAGCAGAGCTGGGCTGAGGGACAGGCTGGTGCAGCCAGTACTTTGGCTGATCTATGGAGCAGACTGAAGACCTGCCAGTGGGTTTGATGCTGTTCATGTAATGGAAAGTATTTACTGCAGCTGATTGTGTGGCAGCTGACAAAGCTCATCTCTTTGCAGGTGAGTAAAGTGTTCAACGTTTACACTGACGGGACGGGTCTGAAGGTCGTTTTGATTACTGGCCAGAAATCTTTTGGAAAGGAGCAGGAGATGCTTGTCCAGAAAAAGTAGGTTAAAAGGTATTTTGATAAGGTTTGTAGAGATAGCAAGCTAATTAATCTCGTTAAACAGGGTTCAAACTATAGTCTGTTGCAGCACACCATCATGCTATCATGATTTTGGACAATGGATTTATATACTGGACTCTGAGGGTTCTCTCTTTGTCATAGTGCCTGTTACTACCCCTGTTTTGTGACTGTAATATTTTAGTAGATTTTTGGGGTTCTTCAGCAGCAGGTATTCAGAATGTGAATGTTTACCTTATACCCACAGGTACATATGACTGTGTGGGACTTTGCTGCAATTAAATGTTTTTTAAGAGCAGTGAAGAATGACACTTCCTGTTTAAAATGAGGCAGCACAGTGGAGACTGGTGTTTGGTGTCCACCACTGCCCCTGCATGCTGTCCAGTTGTCAAGTCCATATGTGAATTTTGCTATTTCTCAGTTAACTGAGTGGTAGGAAAACCTTAAGGTCTGCTCCTTAAGGTCTCCGCTAGAGGCTTTATGGTGAAGAAGGATACTTACTGATGGGCTGCTTGTCCTTTCAGAGTGACAGGTTACTGCAGCCTGGCTGACATTGTTGTGGCCACACCAGGGAGGCTCACAGATCACATTAACCAGACCCCGGGCTTCAGCCTGACACAGCTTCGCTTCCTGGTGAGTCACATCCACAGGTCTCCCATCTGAGTGCAGTGTCTGCTACAGCAGTAATTCCTGCTTTCTTCCTGTGTGGAACATAAATACATCTCTGTTGGAACTGTTGTGTGGGCCTGTCTACGCTCCAGATTGTGGAGGCAGCAGTCACAAGATGAGATGTTTTATTCCAACTCGTGACACCCAAGCATCCACCCACTTCCCCTTCTCTCTTAGGCTCTTGCAAACTCAGAGTAAGGATGGGCAAAGAAAGCAATTCTCTTGACTAGAACCTTCCATTATTTTACCTTGTGGCTCACTGGTTACAGATACAAAGGAAAATAAAAGCTCCCAGTATTTAACAAGTGGTGGTTTTCATCCTTGTGAATTCAGATCGTAGATGAAGCTGACCGTATGATTGATGACATGCACCAGAACTGTCTGAACCAAATTGTCAAAGCTGCATTCCAAGTAGAAAATGACTCTGGCTCCAACATGCTTTTTCAGAGGACCAAACCAGGGCCTTTAACAGCAGCCAGGTAAGTTGCAGAGTGCATTTCTTTAAACTGATAGAATGGACACCAGCACCTGGATGTCACTGCCCTGCTCCACTGTACGCTCCCACATGGACTCTCAAAGCTTGATTCCTCTGAGGAATGTCTACCAAAATAAGGCAGTGAACAGCTGATGCCAGAGGATGTCCTGCAGACTCAGTATTGTGTTCTGCAGGCTTTCCTTATTTAGACTAAAGGAGCATCAAAAGAATGCACAAATATTGCAAATCTGTGATCCATTTGCACAGTAACTACAGTAATGCCCTCTGGCGAAGCTGAGTAATGGATTTGGAGGAAAATTCTTGCAATTAACTATCTGCAGCTGCTGATTTTGTACAGCAGTGGTAGAGATGTGTCAGAAACTGAGATGAATGGCCAAGGAAGGACATGACTAGAATGAGGACATGGGTAACCAGGGTGCAGGGACTTGTGCAGGAATAACGGAGTGGGGTTGTGCACTTGACTGAGAATGCTCATCAGTTCTATCTGTGAACTCCACCATAAAACAAGGGTGGAAAAGAGCCTATAGGAAAAGCCCAGGGCAGGAAAATAGCGTCAAAGAGTATTCATTGCTTCCCTTATATTATCTGAAGGCACTTAGGGTGAAATTCCTTTGCCCCATCCTCAAAGCCCAGTTTCTGTGTGCTGTTTCTTTCAGCTCCTGCTCTCCTCAGATACCCTTACAGAAACTGCTGTTTTCAGCCACACTGACCCAGGACCCAGAGAAATTGCAGCAGCTGGATTTATTCCAGCCTCGCCTCTTCACATCTGTGTATTCTGAGAAGAATAGAGATGGAACAGAAACTGAACAAGATACTAATAATAAATACACACTCCCTGAGGGGCTATCGGTATGATGTTAATTCTTTTGAATAAGTTATACTTGAAGATTTGTTTAATTCTGGACTATCTAGTTGTGGTTTTACCCTAAAACAAGTATGTTTTCCCTGTGTTTCCTTGCAAAAGTGGCTTTGGGAGTATATATGACCCAGAGAGATCTACCTTTGCACATTTGTTTTCTCATTACTTAATGTTCATTTGGTTAAGACTGGATTATTTTTTTAATTAATCTCTCTTCATGTGGAATTGAGTTAACCAGCAACGGGGATTGGAAATACAAAGTCATAATAACATAGTAGCACCTATCAATTGTCCATATGTCTAACATTCATTTCAAGACACGTATATACAGGCCAACCTGTAGACAGGAAGGCAATGCATGTTGTTATTTGCCATGGAGAAGTAAGAGCATTAGAACAACTCAGGTCTCCTGTCTCCACTTGTGTTGTATCCTGCTGGCCTGTTTATTCTTAAGGGGGTGGTATTATGGGGTCTGGTTTTGCTGCTGTTAGTCGGTTGTAAAACATCCAAGCCTGTGTAGGTCATGGATAGGTAGTGGGTTTCAGGGAAGATAGTCTTAGCAAGAAGTAACTTTTCTCTCTGAACTCCTTCCCTGTTGACTGCAGCAATGTTACGTGCCTTGTGACCTGAATTCCAAGCCTTTGCTCCTCTTGTATTTCATGCTGAAAATGAAATTCACCCGTGTGTTGTGCTTTACCAACTCCAGGGAAGCCTCTCACAGGTAAACATTAATGAGATCACTATTGTAGGTATCTGTCAAGGGACGTTACAGAGGTAAGGAAGTGACAGTTTCTCTCCCATTTACCTGCAGGTTGTTCCTGCTGGTTCAAGCCTTTGGTGGAGTCACGGTGGCGGAGTTTTCTTCTCGTTTAGCTCCAAATGAGAGACGGAGAACCATGAAGGAGTTTGAACAAGGAAAAATACAACTGTGAGCATCTTAAACTACTTTCCTATGTTTTCCAGCATAGGCTCTTTCCAGTGTGTAGTAGGTTGAAACTTATTTGATGGACAAGTTGCTGATAAAGTTGCTGGCTCTGCAGCCAGCTTCAAACCATGACACAGTGTAAATAGCTAAACAGAACAAGGGGCACAGTTACATGGGGTCTTCTAAAACAGCATGCAGGAGTCTGCTGCAGAATGGGTGTGAGACTTGGACTTGTGACTTTGAGTTGTTTATCCTGCATGTAACTCAACCTGTTCTAATGTAGCTGCAGTCTGAATTTCTATGTGTTGTTTTATAACAAGTAGTAAATACAAATGCGTGGTCATAGAGTTGCTCAAAACACACAGGTTTGCAAATCTGGAGTTTAATGTTTGTGCTGGGCGTCTGGTATTTGTAGGGAGGAAATGGATGTTGGTGCTTAAACTATATACAGTGTTAGAGCTTCCTACCAAAGCAATCCCTGCTCAGACTGGCATCCATGTCTGCTTCTATACATGTGTTTGATTTGCATTGTGGTTTTGGTAGCTGTATGAGATTGTATCTGTGGAATGTCTCTGAGGAGAAGGTAAATACTTTTTTTCTGGATGTTCTTTTTATCCAAACCTGGTGTATAAATTCCTCCTTGACTACTGGAATTTCTCACCTCACTATCTGTGTTCTGTGCTTTTATGGAATGTTCAGATACCTTAGCAGTTTGTAACCTCCAGTGTGCTGGCAGTTGTCTGGCATGCTTGGAGAACCTGGAAACACAGTAACTTTTCATGCTCCGCAGAGGGTGACAGGCCTGCAGTGATGCTTGGAGGTCTGTGGGCAGCTAATAAGGCCGGTGGCAATATGAGTGACTTGCAGTGCTGCTGCCAAGCTTAGAGGCAGAGGCTGACTGTCCAGTTTGAACCAAGATTAGCAAGAGTTGTGCTGCGTTTACTTGTGTTTTACTTGTTTGTGTAGTGCCTGAGATGTTACCTGAAAATGACTATATATACACTTACAACCAGGTTAATCAGCACAGATGCCACAGCCCGAGGGATTGATGTTAAAGGAGTGAATTATGTGATAAACTATGATGCACCACAGTTCATCAGGACGTACATTCACCGGTAAGATAACAGGAACAAAAGGAAGGTGTCTGAGCTTGGTTTGCTTTGAAATATTTAGCAGAGGTGACATGCTCTTAAAAGTCCTTTTAGCTTTTCTTTTTACTTTAATAGGCAAATAGCTTTCTAACAAAAATTAAGCCCATAGCATTGCTTGGAATCAGACTTTATTAAAACTGGAGAATTTCAGCGTCAGAACCTTGGAGTTGATAATGGCAGTGACTGTGGGGCTAAACTGACTTGAAGCTACTTTCTCTGTTTTCAGGGTTGGAAGAACAGCTCGTGCAGGAGAAGCAGGTGTTGCTTTCAGCTTGGTCCTTAGAATTCAGGTACATCTGGCAGGGCATTCATTTGATAAGGATGCATGCAGGGGCATAAGGAATGTAAAATTCATACTACTTCCCACTTTTTCCAGTCAGCTGACCTTGGTGCTTGGAAATTTCAATTATTTCCTGACTAAGCAGCACGTTCCAAAATGTGCTCATTTCCTAGCTGCTAGGCAGTGGGGTGTCTCATCTGCAGTGTCTGTTTTGTTGTGCAGGAGCGGCGGTTCCTGCGCATGTTGAGGGATGCTGGCATCCAAGATATAAAGAAACACCCAGTGAAGGGCAACTCATTGAAGCCATTGGTGCAGCAATATGAGGGAGCTCTGTGTAAGCTTGAGAAGACAGTCAAGGTAATTGAAATGGAGAAGAAAATAAAAAAATCAAACTGCAACTTGCACAGTTCATTGCAAAACATGCTTAGCACGAGTAGTAGTGTCCAGGATCCTTTCCTTTGTCTGAGACAGTACCATTTCAGTGTGAAGGCAACATTGGTGGGTGCATCGGTATGGAATACTCAGAAAGGGTGGGGAGGGGAGAGAGGTTTTCTGTCAAAGTTAGGCAGCATTCCTGGAGGGGTTTAAAAGATGTGTAGATGTGGCACTTGGGGATGTGGTTTAGTGGTAGGTTTGGCAGTGCCAGGTAAAGGGTTGGAGTCAATGGTCTTAAGGGTCTTTTTCAACCAAAACAATTAAGGTTTTTGGTGGTTTTTTTCTATTCTGCCCTTCTCTTTACCTCTGTAGCTGGGATTTTGACAGCTACCCAGAGGACTGCAAGCAAAGTGCAGAGATTAAACCTTTTGTCATTACAGCGTTTAAGACCGTAATGTACAGCTATACTGACTAAAAGTTGGGTATCTCAAGCCAGGAGAGAATTATCTGCAGGCCTTGTTTTATACACCAGTGTGAAGTCAAGAGCTTTGAGACAAAAGCAGGGTAGCATTTACCTTGCCAGATGGGTGTACTAGGGATGCTTGATAAACTGTGCTGCATGATTTGGGCAAGTGTTCTGCTCTCTAATTTGAGAAGAACTCATAAATACCTGCCCTTGAAAAATGATTATTTTGAGTGTAGACTAGGAATGTTTAAGAACTGGGGCAGAAAGGATTATCAAATTGTCCTCTTCCTCCCTGAAGTCCCTTCTGTGTGACTCTGAGACAGGGGCATCTTCAGTCACCTTCTCAACTTTAATTTTGAACAGAACGAGCGAGCGCAGAAACGAGCCTGAACGAATGGAAGCTGAGATGGCTGATGTGGCACTGAAGCTGCTGAGTGGAACAGGACATGGACTGTTCCCAGCACAGCAGTGCTGAGTCGTGGTCCCTGAATGGTTGGTTCTTCAACCTTATCATATCTGAAGTCAGCTGTTACAGGCCTTATTCCTCTTTCAAGGATACTGTGAACAGAGTTCAGTTACTGGTTTAAAAAAAAAAGATAAATTTTGAGATACAGGATGTCTTGAAGAGGACTTTGCATCGTATCCTGCTGGCATATGTAGAATTACCACCAGCTCTTGAGCATGGTCTGATGGAGCTGCTGTCCTCCAAGGGTGAGAGCTGGGCCCTCATTTCTGCGCTGGGACAATGATTCTGTCTGTCTGCAAATGCATAAACACCTGTGCAGTGCCTGTAGCAGAAATGTGTTTGAAGAGCTGCTCTAGGCTGCAGTGACTCCAACTTTTAAATAAATATTACATATATTTTTAAAGCAGTGTCTAATAAAGATTCCTGGGCTCAGGAATTGGACTTGATGATCCTTGTGGGTCCCTTTCAACTCAGGATATTTTATGATTAGGGATGGAGATATTGTTAAAAGGAGTTTCCAGTGTTACAGTCTTGTGCCGTGTCCTTTTCTTGCCTATGTTGTTTCCCTCCAGCATTCTGTACCAGAGGTAACAGCAGATATTATTCAGTGTTAGATTGGTGTTAATGCAGACTGAAATGTCTGATGTCTAATATAAATGTCCTGGAGCCAGCTAGTGTCACTGCAAGCCATAAGTCTGCATTTGACACATGCCATGGTATTTTTAGCTGCCCTGGCAGAAGGCTTAGAGCTGCCATGTAGCTGTGGCCTGCGACAGCTCTCCAAGGGTTGCTTTTCAGCTCCAGCTCTGGCTTATTGTTTTGCAAAGCAATATAAATGCATGCAGGCATTAGCAATACATTCCTGAAAGCTGGGAATCTTGAAGGAATGGGTTTTGGGAAAGGTGGTTGAATCTTGTGAAGACAGGAGCAAGGTTGTTTTCTAGCAATGAAGCAGTGTCTGTTTTCCTACTGTGACTGCTTGCTCTCCAGTTGTTTTTCCATAGCACGGGTGTCTGGTCTGGTACTGGAGTCACAGGAATGGAAAGTCCTCTTGTGCAAGAGTTGTGAGATCCCACAGGCAAAACCAGGATCTGCGTCTTAAGCACCCACGCCCTCTCAGCCGGGCTGTTGTTTCTTTATCAGTAAGGGATTAAGGGCAGTTATTGGGACAAGCCAGAGCTCAGATGTAAGTTGGCAGAGCCTAGTTGAGACTTTGCCCGGAAAGTGCCACCCCCATGTCCTGTGAGTTTTAGGCACCGCCCTGATGAAGTTGCGGAGGGCAGGGCGCTGTCGCCCCGCCCCGGCCGGGGCGGGAGCAGTGTTGGCGGGACGGGCCAGGACAGGACCAGGCGCCGGCAGCCACAGCAGCAGCAGCCGCAGCTGCAGCGACAGGATGGGGCTGGAGCTGTACCTGGACCTGCTCTCGCAGCCCTGCCGGGCGCTCTACATCTTCGCCCGGAGCAACAACATCCCCTTCGAGTTCAAGCGGGTGCAGCTGACTAAGGGTGAGCGGGGCCAGGGGGCGGCGGGGGGGACCCCTGTGCCCCAGGCGGTCTCAACCCCTCGGTTAGCGGGTGCCCCGCTGCTCCCCGCGCCGGCCCCCCGGGTCCCTTCGCCTCTCCCGGGGGAGATGCTTGATTCCAGCCCGCGGGTGGAAGCAAGTGGGTTACTCACCATCCCCATCAGTGCGAGATGCTGAGAGGGTGGGGTGGCCCTCCTGGTGCCTACACAAAAACATTACCTAATTCTTCAATGCAACCCTGTTTTTTAAATACTGATTATAGTGCCTGTGCTCCTCCGCAGCAAACAGGACACTGCAAAGACATGTGATTTCTTTGAAATCGGCCCCACCCCAGCAGAAAATGGGTCTCTGAAAAAAGAGACGCTTTTCTAAGAAGTGCTCAGGATGTGCCAGGTCTGAGGCATTCCCGATTTAGATGGGAAACAAAAAGCTGCAGAGATGGGACGTTCACATATGGGTGAGGACAGCTGAGGTGTGTGGTTCTTGCTCAGTAATTCAACTCAGAAAAATTTTTGCTCCAGTAAGCAGCAGCAGTTGCTGCAGAGCAACTCTTCTCCTCTTGGTAGGGGTTAACACCCCCTTGGGAGGCCCCTCCTGCACCAGTTTGCTGAGCTGTCCCCATGTGTAGGTAGGGCAGGGCAGGGGTAGGGCTGCCCCTTTGGGGGTTCCATTGGGACAAGCAGTTTGTGGCCAGGTTATTTTGAGAGGGTTGGGGACCAGCTTGTGAAGGCTGTAGAGCGAGACAGTGCAGCTGCCAGTAATCTGAACACTGAGAAATGAAGAAGGGAGGTGGTTTAGTTGGGTTAAAACCAACCGATAATTGGTAGGAGACTGTCCAAAGGGTATTGTGTGTTTTCACCAAAGGAGGCCCAAAGATCTGTATCTTCTTTCTTTGTAATTGAAGCTGGTAAAAGCTATCCTCCAACCTTTCCAGAGATCTGCTGGATTTGAAGTTAAGGTAATGTATTGGGCATAAAAAGGCCTCAGTTAGTAATGCTTAAAAACAGTGAAAGATAAGAAGGCTCCTGGGGCTGACATTGATAAAGGAACGAAAGAGGCTCCAACTTGAGACAAACCTCAGACATGCTGTTGGTTGAGTCTTTGGGCGTTCCCCTGCACACCTTGGCTGTGCGTTGGCTGTACCTTACTGTGGCTTTCCTCTCACTTGGCTCATAGCAAAAGTTTTTGCAATTGTTCGTAGCTGGGGGCTGGCTCATCTTCTGTGCTTCCCCTTCTTTCCCAATAAATTAACTGTTGTAAGACACCTGGAGCAAAGGAGAGGAGACTGGCAGGCAAGGAATAAGAGCACCAAAGAGAATGGAACAACTGAAGTGCAGGTATAGGGGAAGTGAGAGGAAGGAAAGTGAATTAAATCACAGATTCCAGTGTTCTGTGCCCCTTGGCAACAGTGCCTGCTTTTGGCCTGTGAATTTAAGATGGGTGATTTGAGGGTGGCATCTCATCCCATTCCTGCAGAGCATGCACCTCCCATGCCATGGGGAAGCTCTCCAGGTACCTGCACTGGGTACCACAGTGCAGGAGGCCTCACTGCACTGGTACCTGTCACTGCACAGTTTATAAGGACAAGGTGATGGAACTGATACTCAGAATTGAGGTGGTGGGTTAAATGTGATGCCCGGGAAAAGCCCTTGGGTCCCCAGTAGGGCAGGTGGCAATGAAAGGGGTAGAAAGAATGAGAATGGATAGGAATCATATGACATTCAAAGGACACCTGAAGACCTGGAATCTGCACACTTCATTCTTTTGAAAGGGGTAGGGGAGATGGGCTGTGAGCCAAATGACAGAAGAATTGTCACAAATCAGGTTTGCCAGGTACTAGAAAAGCTAAATTTGCTTCCAGAGCATCTCCTCTGGCACACAGATTCTCAGATGGCTCACATAGCAGGACATGGCACAAGGTTAGTTACACATTAGAGAGGCTTGAATACCCAGGTAGCCACATGTCACTGAAGCAAGTGGCTGGGAAAGGCTGTCACTAAGAAGTCACATAAAACAAGGCTTCTGAGACTGGTTTCAGACATAAAGGAGTACACTGAGACTTCAGATGAACAAAGCACCTTCTCCTGTCAGGTTCACTCTACCTACTTTTCAGGGAGGACCTACAAGGTAGCTTAAAAGCAACCTCAAATCCATATTTTCTCTGACAAAAGATACGCAAAATGCACAGGAGCTAATTGAAAGATCTGTAATGAAGTGCCCATGACTTTGTATGGAATCACAGGAATTTATTTTCATCTGTGGATTTTAAAAAGCAACTTGAATATAAATTATATTATCTTCCAGAAAAAAAAATTATCTGCTTTCTCACTGTCCTTGTTGTTCATGTTTCTGATAGTGAGATCCCTTTCCTCCAAGGTGCTTGCTGCTCCCTCTGGGTTTGTACAGGACAGGTACCTCCAGGCACAAACTTGGAGTGGATAGAGCCCCAAGCTGTCAAGTGCTGTTGGTATGAAAGGACTCCTAACCATCCTACCCTTGGTTAAGAGGTGGGTCTGGTATGCAGGCAGTAAGAAAGTAAGCTGATACCATAGGGCCGCCCCCCTACTCACCCTGCAGCACTTATTCATTGGTTGTAAACTTGATACCAAGACTCTATTTGTACAATCAAAACCAACTTGAAGCTAGATGGCCCCCACAAACTCCTCAAGTGTTTACAAACAGGTCCTGGGTATCCCTGCCAAGTAAAACTTCTCATTTCCCTCCTCAGGGCAGCACAAGACAGAGGAGTTCCGGAAGGTGAATGTCTTGATGAAGGTGCCTGCACTAAAGGATGGTTCTTTCACCTTAGCAGAAAGGTGAGGCTCAAATAAACTCAATCCCCTACAGCAGTATTGTTTATCCCAATGCTTGGATTGCCAGTGTACTGCTGGGACTCCAGTCCAGGCAGTTTTTTGTCTCATTCCTATCCTATGTTCCACTTGTACAAACCTACGTTTCAAGAAAAGCTATCATATGTAAGCAGCTTGAACAGCTTTAATAGTAGAAAAAGCTCCTGCTTGGAGCTACTTTGCTACTTTGTAAGCAGTGTTTCTGAGCTTAAATACCTGTCCACCTGTCCTCCTGCTCTCTGCCTGCAGCTGGAGGCTGTAGGTCAGTGCAGGACATCTGACATAAAGCACCTGCTTCTGGATGGCCAGGCAATGTGAAGCTCAGATTTGGTATTAACTCATTCTGCAGCTTCTATTTGCTCAAAAATGTTGATGGGGTAACTGTACCTGCAGACCACACCTGTCTCGCTGGGCAATTATCTCGTATCAGATAATTGCTGTCCACAAGCAGCTGGTTGAGCCAACACAAACTCTCTCCTGTGCTGTGCCCTGCTGCACTTCTGCCTGACTCCAATCAGGTTTGTGTGGCTGCTTGTCCAGCAGTGCAAAATTTGGGGGGAAAAGAAAGGATGAGGTGCTTTAATCTCAGATGATCAGTTTACCAGTCTGTCTTGCTCTCTGGGCAGCATTGCAATCCTCCTGTACCTGGTCCAGAAGTTCAAGACTCCTGATCACTGGTACCCATCTGACTTGCAAAAAAGGGCTAGGGTTGATGAATACCTGTCCTGGCAGCATGCCAACATCCGTGCGAAGGGAAGCAAGTTGTTCTTAACCAAGGTAAAACCATTTTATGTCAAAACTTAAGTGCTGAGAACTGTAAGTGAAATGGCCTGCCTGTGTGCAGGGCCTTTCTAAGCAAATGTACAAGCCAGATAACAGATAGGAACAAAACTGACTTGGCTGCTGAAATGAGCCTAACTGAGGTGGCCTGGATCCTTCACGCTGCAGCCAAAGGTCCAGAGCAAACACATCCTGGGTGAGCAGCTCCCACCAGACACAGCTCAGTGCTGCCTGCTCAGCTTCATGGAAAGTAACAACCTTCCTCTGGAAAACAAAACGCAGTTGCTGGCAGCTAATACAGCCTTCCCTTGAGAGGAGACTCTTGTGGTTGAATTTTCAGATTTCTAGGCAGCAGACAAGGAGAGGCAGGAAGTAATGACTGACATTAATGTTAACCTGGCAAGGTTGATGAGTGGTTCTGGTTGTTCTTGTGCATGGCTGGTGAGGGATCCTCAGAAGGTGGCAGTGAGAGTGTGATGACTAGATTTGGAAGGAAACACATAAACAACTCGTTTCTTCTCCCTGCCAGGTGCTGCTGCCCCTCCTCACAGGCCAGCCACTTCCTCCTGAGAAACTGGAGTTTGCTACTGAGGAGCTGAACGTTGCCCTGAAGCAGTTTGACGAAAAATTCTTGCAGGACAAGCCCTTCATCGCAGGCAGCGAGATCTCCCTGGCAGACCTTGTAGCACTGGTGGAGCTCATGCAGGTGAGCATCAACCCCAGCACTGCTGGATATGTGAGTCAGGCTGTGGGCAGGCCAGGCCAAGGAGTGGCTGCTGCACCCCCACCTCTGTAATGGCAGATCTTCCGTGGGGTTAAGTCTTGTTCCTTTCTGACTTTGACCACAATTAAGTTTACTTTGATGAAACAGTTCTTTCTATAGAAATATGGACCGAATTCATCAAGAAAGTAAGATAAATTACAAACTAGGCAGGAAAGTACAGATATTTGGAAGAGCTGTGTTGGTGTGCATGGAGTTCCATGTTCTGCGTTAGACTGTTCTTGGGTTAGCCATGGCAGAGCTCTTTGCTGCACGTCCCAAGGGACAGCAGCTGCTGAGGATGTCACCACTTGCTTCCTATGACCTAAGAGCCAGAGATGAGCTCCACCTAACCTCATGACTGACTGCTGCCTTGAGCCAGAAGCATATCCATCTTTCATTTGGTCCCATTCCTGGTAAATGCCATGTTTGCCTCACTCCCGGGTGCTCTCTCTGTTTCTGCAGCCTGTGTGTGCTGGTTACAACCTGTTTGAGGAGAGGCCAAAGTTAATGGAGTGGCGCAGGCGGGTGGAAGAAGCTGTGGGGAAGCAGCTCTTCCAGGAAGCCCACGAAGAGATCATGAACATTAAGAACTTGACTGCTGATCAGTTTGCACCTGAGATGATGGAGAATTTCAAGCAGCAGCTCCTAAAGCAGGTCAGCCAGAATTAGAGGGTAATGCTCTAATAAAATGGATTATTTTCTGAAGGCTTGTTGTAGTCTTTCAGCATTTCTTCTAAAAATCATACAGAAACACCATTCCACAAAGTGTGCTTCTCTTCATTCACAGCCTTTCTGCAACTTAGAAGGGAAGAAAAATACATCTTAGACTGCCATGAGCTGCTTTTCTCTCTTGTCCACTGCAGCATGGGAACTGTAGCTCTGTCAGCTTTTTTTCACACTCCAGCACCATTGGATCTGTTTCAGGGCTGAGGTGATTCCATCTGTGTGGGAACAGGGGCAGTCAGAGCTGCCCTCCCATCTCTGTTCTGAGTTTTCCAGGCCAGAGCAAAGGTTTCCTGAGGGTATGGCAGAACTGGTGTGTCTGAAACAAGGAAAAATCATTGTAGCAGATGGTTTTCCCTTTGCAAAGTGAATACAGTCTGCTGGAAGATTTTTGCTCTTTAGGACAGAGACAGGTCAGGACCCAGCCCCCGGTGGGAACCCTGCCAGGGCTCTTGAAACACCTGGCCACTAGATGCTGCTGCGTCACCTGGGAGAGCAAAGGGACACAGTGCCCAGACGCAGGGAGCTGTGCTGGTACCCAAGGAATGCCTCCAGCCTCTGGGAAGGACAGAATCAATAAAGCTCACCCAGAGACTCATGCTACACTCTACAAAGGACATCCTGCACAGTGGAAAAAAACCTGCTTTTCTTGGTCAAGCTGCTGCCAACCACACAGTTCCCTCTGCAAACTACATCAGTGCTCTGTCCCTTTCCCAGAGTGGTTTCTCAGCTCAACAGAAACCATTTCGACTGGGCTGTCAGCGCTGAGCGCTGCGGTGGCTGGGCTAGCACAGGTAGCACAGGGAGCTGTGCTGGCCAGCCCTGGGTGAGCAGAGAGCTCGGTACACGAGCTGAGTAATGTCCCAAACATAGTTAATGCTCCACTGCTCTTCAGTCTCGTCAGATTCTCCATAAAGCCAATGGCTGTGTTTGCCAGGTGTTGTAGCTCTGTTTGGATTTGGAGGGAAGTGGACATCAAGTCATCCTCCACACCTGTGCAGCACCCTTCATAACTCTTGCCTGTGTCCCTTTGTGCCCCTCCTGCTTTTCTGTTCTCCTGTCCCTGTGACCTCCCATTTCCAGGTACAGGCCTCCATGAGGAGGGTTCCAGTGTGCAGAATTGTTTTCCTCCCCTCCTTGTTAAGCTGTGGTTGTATCTGGAAGTCTGTCTCCGCTGCTGGTTGCACCATCCGCGGCAAAAGCTGCACAGTATGCTGGGTGTAAGATGTCAGTCGTCTGAATGCAAGTCATTACAGTGCTCAGAAATGGTGAATGTAGCTGCTCAAAGTCTCACACATTCTTTCAGTTGAATCTACTGTTTTTGGGGAATGAGCCAGCTGGCTTTTCTGTTTGTTTCCTGAGTAAACCTGCCCTTTAGTTCAAAAGGCCACATGAACCACAGTTTGCAATGCACATGCCTGCAGGCTGGCCTCTTTATTTTCCATCCTTCCAGCCTTCAGGAAATCCTCAATGTCAGTGGTGAAAAGGAACATTTGCCCTCAAACTCTCTCACTTTCAGTGCTGACGCATGCAAGGATATTTGTCTTCTCACCTGATTTTTTATTGGTAAATTTGTTGAGAAGGGGCCTGTTGCATGCCAGTCAGTAAAGTCAATGACAGCAGCTCTCTTCTGGCCCTAAGAGTGCTTGCATGACTGGTGCCTGAGCAGCAATCCCTGACAACGCCGTCCTGCTGCAGCTGCCAGCAGTGCTGAGCCTCAAGAGCTGTTTACATTGTACCACCAACCACTTCCTTCCCTCTAACTGCAGCTTTACCACAGCCACCAGCTGGGCTGCTCTGCACCCCTGCAATTAAAGAGGTGCCTTCGCTGCCTCACTAAGGCTGTCCAGCCTCGCTGCGCTCTGCTGTTGGCACCTTTGTACTTTCCCTGACTTTCAACTTTTCCCTTTCTTGTAGAGAGCAAACTTCTACCAGAATCATAAATATTTCCCACACCTTCTGTTCAAGTATAAGCAGAGCAGAGGAATAATCAAAACCAAGAGTCTATTTTGCAGGGTGCTAATCTTGACAGATCTCAAAATGGACTTAGGAGCAAAGCCTTTCGTGATACACATCTCCCTGCAGAAGCTCCAGATAGGGCTGTTCTGCATGCAAACCATTGCCCAAGACAAGGCAAATAAAGTATCTTTTTTAAACTTTTTTATTTACAATGCTTGTACCACAAGAACTCTGCGTAAGAGTCTTGAGCCAATTTTCTGCTTGTTGGAATGAGGCACAAGTTCCTTAAATGTCACCCATTGTGTGCTCCTGCAAGGACGGCTGCCTTCAAAACCAAGCTGCAGCTGTGTTCAGAGCTGGCTCTCTGGTGCTCCTCCACTGCTGTTTCACAAAGCATAAGTACACTCGCCTCACTCCAGCCTGGTCATGGTGACAAGAAGAGATTTTAAATTGTTTTTCCCACAGTTTCTGCCTGGCATGTATGCAGTGACCAGTGGCATTTTGGGCCCTTCTATTCCCACAGGACAAAGCATTTCCCTAGAGTAACTCCTTGGATGGCCACAGAATTATAAAACAGATAAATCTGCTTTGTTTTTTGCTCTAAATTGTGGAGATAAGGCTGCTCATCCTTGTACTTTGCCTTTTGCTATCCCTCCACCTCTGCATTTTGCTCCTTTGTGTCATTGGATCTTGTCTGGTTCCAGTTCCCAGATTGAAAGCCCGGGGAGCTGCCTGCCAAAGCCCAACAGATTGTGCAAGAGTTTTGCTTGCCTTGGTACAAGGTCTGTTGACTATCCACTCCCCTTTCACCCTGAAAAGGGAGAGGGGTTACACCTGCACTGTCAGCTTAACATGTCAGCTTAATCGAACATGTTTGATTCAATTTCCTCAATTCTTGCCAGGGCTAATTGGAAATAAGTGAGAACCTGTGATTTCTGTAATAAAATGAAGCTGTAACAAACAAAATAGGAGGAATGTTTAAAAACCAGAAAAACATCCTGAGACTTTTCCTAAATGATTAAGAAATAAATTGCAAAACTTAATGCATTTTTTTCTGTCTTGTTCCTGTTTCCAAAATGCTGACAGAGAATATAAAGGCAGGAAAAATGATCTTTGAGGTGATGGAGTCAAATGAAAATACAGTTCTAGAAACACTAGCCTGGAGCCAGGAATAATCAATCAAATGGCCTATAATACAACCAGATAAAAATACCTCTTTGGTTATGTGGGCTGTGCAGTGCAGTCAGCACATTGGAGAAAAACTTAAGGAAGGAACATTTCCAGGAGGCACATGAAAAGATCTTTGAAGTTCAGATAGGACTAATGGATCAACTGAACCATGAATAAAGGAGCAAAGTGAACCCACACTGCTAACACTGCTGCACACTGCTGAGATCAACACTCTTCTCAATGATATCTCAGAGTAGGGACATGGAAGCACTTTGAAGCACAAAGACTTCTCAGACTATAACCTGTGCAGAGCCACTTTCATGCTCCTTTTCCCCACTCCCTTAACATTTAAGATTCCTTTGCACTGAAGGAGTTTGAACTCAAGCACCTGCCACTTGAGTATGCCTGATCATACTCTATGAGCTGTGATCTCCAGCATATTGGTGCTGGGTGCAGGTTCTCTAGAGGGTGAACTGTGCTGCAGGGGAAGTGAAGGGTGTACACAGCCTCTCTCCCTGTTCTGGCTGAGAAACTGAAAAATTCTTACAGTGTGCTTCTAAATCTGAAAGTTCTAAACCCCTGGAAGTGTTCCGGTTTGTAATTTATCTAGTCCACAAGCTCCCAGCTCAGTACTCAAGCTTTTTCACAACCCTTTGCACAAGAAAAAGAGCAACTGATCCTCCAGTTTCCTCTCCCTGAGACTCCCATGGCTCTTTCCAAAGATTTCTGTGTGACATACAAGCTCTCTGGCACAACACTGATAGCAAGGTGTCAGCGCAGCTGAGGTGGGTTTGATTGGGGGTGACTTTGCCCTGAGTGGTTCAGCTGCTCTGTCTCCCAGAGTCCCAGAAGTCCCTGTACTCAGCCAGCACGTCACCTTCCCGAATCACACAGCTGTGAAAGGCTGCGGGCTCAGTGCAAGGGCTTGAATTGACTCTAAGCTTTTTTAGTTCTCCTCCACTTGCATGAAAATCTGAAGTGACAAATACCAGGGAGAGAGGAAAGTCACTTCGAGTGAGTATGCAGACGTAATGCCCACAGAGAAGTCCTCCACACTTCACTGCCATTCAGATGTCACCTTGCAGCACCTGGCAGAGATTATGTGACCAAAGAATTACGTTCTGAACTGAAAACCATGCTGAGATCTGGCGGTGCATAATTAACACTGGCTTAGAGGACATTGTGCAAAGGCCCAGTGTGCAGCGTGGCACAACCCTGCAGAACTGTGTTACAAAACTCAGCATTCACCTTGTGAGAGTCGTAGTGGGATGCTGTGGGTGAGAGTGGCTCCTGAGCCCCTGCGGTGCCAGCCAAGGCTGTGGAGGGGAGTGACAGCCCCCTCTCCCTTACTGCTTAGTTCCAGCCTCTCTTTTGAGGCTGGTAATTGACCGTCACTCGCAGTTTGTCACTACTCACATGTTACCTTGCCTTCCTGAAGGAAAATGAATAGACACGATGGCAGCCAGAGCGGGCCAGGGCCGCCTGACGCTGTGGGAAGGGGAACTCTGTAACCCCTGTCCCCACTCCGGCCGTGCCTCCCCGCCCCTGCCCCGGCCGAGGGGGTCCTCCGGCACTCTCCAGTCCCGCAGGCGCGCCCCGCAGGAGAGTGGCGTTCCGCGGTCACCCTACGGCGCAAACCCCGCCCCCTCCGGCCCCCGCCCCGCATGTCCGCCGCTGCCGCCCCCCGCCCGGCGCTGCCCGGCCCGGCGGAGGGAGGGAAGGAGGGAGGG
>VZRS01003349.1:11855-62400 GCA_013398055.1 Ifrita kowaldi | reverse complement strand
GAGGGGGTGGCAGTGGGGGGTTCGGGGGTGCCCTGGCCTGTCAGCCAAAACTCTGCTGCATATTTCAGCCTCAGAGTCCTGTGGGACCCCCGTGTTGTGTGACAGTAGGGACACGGGGGCTGCATGGACAGCCCTGTCACAGCCAGGACCTGGGGGGATGAATCTGGGGAAAGCTGGCCCCATCCCAGGGCCCAGCCAGACCCCACAGCTCCCCAGGGCAGCTGCTGCATCCCCAGGAGCTGGGGGAGGGACTCCAGCACCTGCACCCGGCCCTGGATGCCTGGGGAAACAGCGTGGGTTGGCAAGGGAGATGAGGTGGCAGGGGACGTCTGTCCCCAGGGCCATGTGAGTGGGTGTCCTCCACCCGTCCACGCTCCCCAGCAGGCTCTGGGATGCCCCTCTGCTCTCCCCTCCCAGTCCCCAGAGCTAGTGATTGCAGTTTGGGCAGTAAATCTGAACCATCCAGTCCTGTTAAATTATTTTCCAAATGACATGATTTCCCTGGTGCACGTAAATGATCAATTTCATGTTTTATTCCTAGTGCTATTTTAGTAAGGAAAAAAAAAATCTCATTAAACTATCTTGATTAGAGAAAAGGGGCTGTCATCACGGGGTGGACAAATGGTGTGAGGGCACTCAGCTATTTCCCCGAACGCACTGACACCTGCAGAAGAGGCCTTCAAAGACCTGAAGGTTATTTGCCCATATTACAAATGAGGTGAAGGTTAAAAAAGGTGATTAAAAGCATCTGGAAACCCAAATATGACAGAGTCTTGCAGTAACCTCCAAGCAGGTTGATTTATGACAGGCCGGTCCCACCCGTAACAAGATTATAGCTTCTCCCCATCAGCCATTGTGATAAATACCAATTACCTACTTGAGGATTGCCATTCAAATTTGCCTAAGTAAGGAGCAGAATCATACATCTATGTTGATTACATATCAATGATGCGGTGGAAGCCTTTGCAACTTTTAGATCTGCTTAAGATATGCTGCCCTGATTTAGACAGCGATTTGCATACAATTTACCCATAAAGCTTTACTTTGAAAAGTATAATTACTTTTTTAATATTCTTCCTTCTGATTTGAATGTTAGAGAGGCCATATAATGAATTACTGCACTAATGAAGACAAACATGCTCTCGGGGTGTACAATGGGAGCATTGTTAAATAAACTTCCTGCATGCAACACATTTGTTGTGGTTAATCTTTGAATGGAGGCTCCGATTAATACCAGCACTTTTCTTCCCATAATTATTTTCCGAGGGATGTAAATCCCTGCCAGGGCTGCTCCAACGGTTCCATCCACAGCAGGTGCTGCAGGGAGGCAGGAGGGCTCCGGGCACTCGCTGACCAGGCTCCAGCAGGGTCCGAGGGAAGCAGCCCCCAGGTCCTGGCCAGGAGCAGTCATTGCCCAGAGCCTGCCAGGCTTTCCCTGGCCATCAGGGGTGGCTTCCATCGCACGGGGTGGGGACAGCACGAGTGACACCGGCACGGGAGCTTGGCCTCAGCACAGCTCTGCTGCCCTGCCACCTTCGATGCAGAGCTGCAGCTCCTTGGAGCTCATCCTCCTTTGCTGTCCTTCTTGTTCTCCCTTCCCTCAGATCTGAGGATCCTCCCCAAAAGCCTCTGTTCATATCCAGCACCCATGGGATTTCAGACGGCTGAAATGTTCCAGGACGGGCAGAGGGAGTCTTGGAAGACAAAATAGCCAGATTTGGACAAAATGTCAATCGTGTCCTGGCTGTATCAAATTCAGCTTGACCAACAGGTCAAGGGAGATGATTCTGCCTCTCTGCCCTGCTCAGGTGATTTCCCACCTGCAGAGCTGCCCCAGCCCTGGCTCCAACAGCAGAAGGACCTGGAGCTGCTGGAGAGAGTCCAGAGGAGGCCATGGAGCTGCTCCAGTGCTGGAGCCCCTCTGGAGCCAGGCTGGGAGAGCTGGGGGTGCTCAGCTGGAGAGGAGAAGGCTCCAGGGAGAGCTCAGAGCCCCTTGCAGGGCCTGAAGGGGCTTATAAAAGAGATGGGGACAAACATATTTGTAGGGTCTGTTGTGACAGGACAATGAGTGATGTTTTTAGAATCAAAAGGAGCGGATTTGGACTAGATGTAGGAAGAAATTTTTTACTCAGAGAGTGTTGGGACACTGGCACAGGGTGCCCAGAGAAGCTGTGGCTGCCCCTGGATCCCTGGCAGTGTCCAAGGACAGATTGGATGGGCCCTGAAACAACCTGGTTTGGTGGAAGGTGTCCCTGCCCATGGCAGGGGGTGGAATGAGGTGGAACTAGGTGTCCTATGAAGGTCCCTTCCAATGCAAACCACTCCAGGAGTGTGTGATTCTGTGACAGAAGATCTTGGAGTTTTCTGTTTCTCGGGGAATGGTGACCTGTGAGCTCTGGGAAAAGGGCTGGCTGGGAGCTTGGGGGACCTGGTGATGGGAAGGGAGGCCCACCAGACCTAAGAAAGGATTCCTTGGCACTGGGACCAGTATCCTGGTTCAGTAACCCCTCGCCATTCACATGCCTGTGGTGATACTGAGCAAACCGACTGGGCTGGCTCCAGGCTGTGGGGTGGGGGCATGAGGGACCCTTGGGACAGCAGGGCAGGGGGTTTGAGCATGGGGACTTGGCCAGGGACCCTCAACATCCCTGTGCTGACCCTGACCTGGTATCCTCAGAGACCTTGGCCAGTTGTTTTACTCCTCCTTTGGTGCCATCCTCACCAAAGGGCTGAGCATTAGAGGGTCCACGGTCTTTAGAGAAAGGTTTTTCCTGCCCACAGAGTAGGAAGAGAGAAGGATTAGGGATTCCCACTCAGGACTCTTGCATGCAGTCAGACACCCTCAGGCTCAGTGGTCTCAGGCCTGGCTCGCTGTGCCTCAGTTTGAGGGGTTCATTTGTCCCAGCACTTCCCCAGGCAGGTGCTGCTCTGTCCTTGCCCATCCCGGGAGGTGACACCCACCTTTACCACCTCCAGAGCCTCCCATGGGCCCTCCCACGCTGCCACCCCGGCCCAGCCTCCAGCCCAGCCCCAGCCCTGCACTGCTTTGCATCCCAGGCTATTAAAACCCATTTTGTTGGCATGGGCCCAGCGAGGGAAGCGATCCAGCTCCATGTGACAGCCTCATTATTCACCACTCTGCCAATCTTTATGTCATCGACAAATTCTATCCGGAGAGATTTGGTATCGACTGCCAACTTATTGATGGGCTGGTGAACAGCATCTGGCCGAAGGCTGACACCCCCCAGCGCTCAGATGGCGTGGCCAGCCTGGCATCGTTTCCTGGCTTGCAGTCCCGCTGATCTCCTCGCTGACCTTCAGGATGTCACTTAGCTCCGTGCCTGCAGAGGTATTTAGCCACATGAAGCTGCACACCAGTGACAGTAAGTGCTAAGAGTTTGGTGCACCTGATTTGTTGGTGCCGTGTGTGTGTTCTGGGAGCTGCAGCAAAGCCCACTGGGAAGCACCGGGCCCTCCACAGGAGCAGCTCAAGAGCCGTCAGATCTCATTTTTCTTCTCCCAGATGAGACACAGACCTCTCCGAACACAAGTTTCTGTCCTTGAGAGGAAGAAAGGGGCTGGTTCCTGCCTCGAGGGAGCTTCCAGGAGAGCCCTGTGAANCAGGAGCAGCTCAAGAGCCGTCAGATCTCATTTTTCTTCTCCCAGATGAGACACAGACCTCTCCGAACACAAGTTTCTGTCCTTGAGAGGAAGAAAGGGGCTGGTTCCTGCCTCGAGGGAGCTTCCAGGAGAGCCCTGTGAAGGTGGGCGACGCTGGCTGTGGGGACCTGCAGCGTCACCCAGCAGGGTGGAGAGACACTGGGGGACATCGTGACTGTGTGGGCACCAGCAGTGGCTCCCAGCCAGCTCTGCACTGTGGGAGAGCACTCCCTGAACCCCGGTCCCCCGAGATGTCACCTTTCCCCAGCCCCCCTCAGCCTGTCCACCCCGTGGGGTCTTCCTCAGCTCCCTTCAGAGGCAGCAGGAGGCTCCCTGAGGACCTCAGTGCCCCTGCAGAGCCACACTGGCCCTCACGCTGGTCGCTGCCTGCACTGTCACATGCGCCAGCACAGCTATTTCCCTGGCACTGGAGTGGTGCCCAGAATCCACCAGCAGCTCCCAGTGCCCTCTGCCTGACCTGGGCAGCATCCTGGGCAGGATCAGGGGGTCAGGCTGCCTGTGGGGGTCCCTGGCATGGCAGCTCCTGCCTGCATGGGCTGGTTTATGAGGGATGGAAAGCATCGGGATTGCAGAGCCCTTCCCAGTCCCGTCAGGACACAGGAGGGGCAGGGGAGGAGCAGGTCAGATAATGACCTTGCCCAGCTCGTTAACCTCCAGCTCTCCCTGTAACGTACTTGACTCTTTTTTAATTAAAGCCCAGTGTTGTTTAACAATTAACAGGTCTGAAGGAAGTGCTTTCCAGCACGGACTTACCCGGAGCTGCAGGAACTGTCCGAGGCTTGTTGGAGCGAGAGCTGCCCTTGAGAAGGAGAACCAGGTCATGCCACCCCCCTGAAGTCCCTGCCAGCTCCTCCTGCATCGCCAGGATTGTGGGCGCTCGGTTGGAGGGGTTGGAGCTGGAGGGTGGCAGGAAACCCTCCAGGCTCCACGAAATGTCCCTGCTGCTCATGCCTCTGTTGGAGCAGAAGGATCTGGTGTGAATGAAGCAGTTCTGGGCTGCCAGGGAGGGACACGGTGAGATGGCGATGATGCCATGATGGTTTTTGTCTTTTCTTTTATACCCCTGTTATACCTTTTTACAACTTCTGTATTCGTAGTGCTTTAGCCTATGTTCTTGGCCTTGTTTGTCAAGCTGGGAGACTCAACATTTTAGAGGTTTTGTAGTTAGGGAGCAATATGCCTCAGACCCCAAGGTCCTCTCCAGAACACATTTTGTAAACTGAGATAGAACCATCCAGGGGAAGGTTCCTTGGGGAGGGGGGCTCACTCGAGCCTCTCATTGGGGAATTTAGGATAGATATGCTAATTAGTAACACCTGTAATGTGATATCAGATCTATCGTGGGTGTGCATTGTGGCCTGCATTGAGATGCATTCGACCTGAACGTGGTGCACCTAAGGATCCTTAAAATGAATACCAAGGTAAAGTCCCTTTTCCCCTTCTAACCATGTTTGACTCTTGATTTTAAGACCAGGAAAAGGCATCACAGATGGCTGCAGCCTCTTCTCAAGGAAGCCGAAACCAGGCACAGTCCAGCAGGAGAAAGGCCCAAACATTTCATGGTGTGGGGACAGAGAGGCTGAGCACGCTGCCCTGGCAGCACTGCATCCCCCTCCCCACCGGGACCCGAGGGGGGCCTGGGGATCACATCAGCTGTAAGGGCTGCCTGGGTCACAGCTTGTGGCTCAGGGGTCACCCCTGATGCTCCCACGGTCACTCCCAGCCCTGTGCTCGGTGCCTTCGGAGCAAAGGTCCCTGGAGATCTGCAGCCCCGTGGCTGCCCCGGTGACCCGGTGGATGCGACACCTCCAGCAGTTTGTGATGGTCTGTGTCACCTCCTGGGCTGCCTGTGACAGGAGAGCCCTGGCCGTGGGCTGTGCCTGACCAGCCACGGGGGTGGCTGCAGTTTGAACCCCCCCTGGGGCTTGCAGAGCCCGTGACCCCTGAGCCTGTTGGTGTCTGCCCTGGGGGTGAGTTCAGATGGCATCTGAATAAGCAGGTGATGGGCTCTGCTCCAGGGGCTGGGAGGCCGATCCCGCTGGAGATGCCGACGGACAGGTACCACCTGCAGCCAGGCACGTCCCTCCTGCATACCCTGTGGGCTGTTCCCAGCTGAGGCCTCCTGAGCAGGGAGGTATCCCAGTGCCCAGGGGTCTGCACCAGGAGCCAGCCCTTGCTGGCACGTCTGAGGGAGAGCTGGGGAAGCCTGGCTCTCTGCTTAGAGGGCCCCTGGCTTCTGGAGGGCAGAGACATGTGCATAACAGTGCATAACCCAAGAGGCCTCGTGCCGCGCTGCCCAGCTGCAGGACAGCCCCAGGACTGGGATGTCTGTGGTTTGTGACACGCCATGTGCACAGGGATCGTGAGGAGAGCCTGAGGGAGCAGCTCCGTGAGGGTTAACCTGGGAATCAGCCAGGCAGCTGCCAAGGCACTATGGATTTTGGAGCAGTAACTCTTCAGCTGGAGAGTGAAAAGAGGACAGCTAATGAGGCTCATGAGACCTGTTAATACTTAACCCAATGCAACACCTACCAGCCCTGCCAATAAATCAGAGGCAAGCACCAGCACCTCGCTCTGGTGTGCCAGCAAAGCCCCAGCATCCATGGGGGATCCCTCCCTCTCACCATCACGGGGCCTGAGCTCCCCTCTCACACTCTTGGGAGTCTGGGGAATACTGGCGTGTTCAGACCCCTCTGGTTGGGACAAAAGACTTTGGGGACGTCTGGAGGCTGACCAGAGCCTCCATGTCAGAGGGATCAGGGATTCAGCCCTAAAAAGCCAATGAGCCTGTGAAGGTTCAGCCTCATGGTCTGAGGGTGGGGGGCATGGGGGAGCGCAGCTTGGAATTTGGGTTTTTAAGGCCTCTCTAGGAAAATCCAGCCTTGGTTTAATCAGCACTGATTAACCTCTGCTGCTCTGCAGTGAGTGGAGGAGGCTGCCTGCAGCCCTGCACGGCCAGGGCTTGATTTCCAGCACTTGCTCTGATTCTTGAGCGGCTCAGAGGCTCCTGCACAGCACCAGGATTTGTTTCTCATGAAGAAATCATGGCCAAAGAACAGTGGCAGGGCTCCCTCAGTGGGACCCCATTAGAAGAGTGTGGTTAAAGAGGTGCCCTCTCCCATGAGAAACACTGACTGCTCCTCCCTGGGAGGTGTAAGATGTTTCAGTGCAAAGTTACCCCCATCCAAACCTTTCTACTCTAACAGTTAGCCCCTGTCCCTCTAACAGCAGAACACAAACTGGGCTTGTCAAACCACACTGGAGAGCCTTCAGCAGTAAAGGAAAGGAGGACAATCGTTTGCCATCCAGTTATGGACACATTTCTGGCCTCATGGTCTGAAGGTAGAGCTGGAGAGAGATCTGTCTTTATTTCCTGGCACTGCTGCCACCACAGACATCGCTGTTACAGAAGGGCACCTAAAAACAGGTCTCAGGAAATGCCAGAGCTTCAAACTCACCTGTGCTGGGTGAAGATGGCACAGCTGGATGCCTGGTCAGAAGATGTGGTGCCACCATGGCAGGATGTGGATGGTTCCCTGCTTAGGGCCTGGCTGTGTCTGATTGGACATCTCTGTTCATTTTCTTGCTCATGGAGCAAATTTGGATCAGCTGGTGGGACCCACAATACTCACAGGCTCTGGGATCTGGTCTGGACACATTCAGGTCTCAGAGAAGGTGTCTCCAGTGGGGCTCTTGGAAATCTGCTGTCATTGGAGATGAGGGAAACATTACAATATTAGAGCAGCAGAAATGATACTAAATTTCTGTCCTTTAAAAGAAAGGTAGTGCTTTGGAATGATCTCACTTTTAATAACCTAAACATTTCCATTGGTTTCATCTCCTCCTTCACCAAAAAGGAAAAAGAGATAAGACCGGAAAGAGGAGAAGAAAATAAAAAAAAAAGGAAGAGACAAAGCCCCAGGTGTGAAAACTGCTGAGTTTTGGGAGGAGCACGAGGACACGTGGAATAAATGAGAAGAAAATATTTCAGGGAAAAGTCTGTGACTGGCCTGTTTCTGCTGGTCCTGGTGATGTCACTGCAGTGGGTATTTGTCACACACCAGGGCATGGGGGATGTGATGAGAGCCAGGGCAGGGGGCTCTGGAGGGGCCCTGTGGGCAGCACCCACCCTTGGTGGCAGCTGATGGTCGGGGTTTTACTGGGATCTGGCACTTTCCTTCTATCTCATTTGATGGTTCGTCCCCTGGGTGTGAGCCTGGGCCAATACACCAGGAAGGAATTACTGAGCTGAGCCTCACTGCTCTCCTCAGCCTCTCTAAAAATCCAGGGAGGAATCTCCAGGAGAGAATTGCATTTCTGCCCCGTGTGCCAATCCCCACCATTCCATGGAATCTGAGCCATGTTCCTCTAACAAGAAACAATTTTTCTTTATAAAATCCAGCAAGTCTGTGCTCACCTTGGGGCAAAGGTGCTCTGAGACTCTGTGGGTTTCCCTGGGGCTCCTGTGCTCTGTCCCTGACTTTGGCTACAGGTGGTGGGATGTATGTGTGCTGTCAATAATCTTGTCTGGCCAAGGTGGGACAGCAGAGCTGATCCCAGGTGCTGCACACACATCTGGGCGTGGGGTGGAGCAGCTCCAGTGCCATGAGGTAAATTTTCGTGGGATCATTAAGGTTGGAAAATCCTTTAAGATTGACCCAGCACCAACACCACAGTCCCCCCCAAAATGTATGTTTTGAAGCACAGAGTTTTGAATTCCTTTCGCCTGGTGCAGTTGCATGACCTTCTGTGCTTGGTCTTTGCTGACCTTGGGAGATGTTTTGCAGAGAGCATTTCCTTCAAAATGATGAAATTTCCTTTTGGCGTGTTGGCATGTGTACCCCAAACAGCTCTGCCTGCTGTTCCACTTGGTCAGCCTCTTCAGGAACTCTTGAAAGCCAGTGCTGGAGCAGCTCCCCAACACCCAATATTTCACATTCATCAGCATTTTTTCCTTGTCAGGACGGTTGGATGCTGCCTCTCAGGTGCTCTGGACCTGTTGGCTGATGGCTTCCAAGTAAGGGAAAAGTTGGCCTCGCCCAGAACTGTAAGTCTGGCTCAAGAATCAGAAGATTTCAACACAACTGATGGAGCACATCCTGCCTTCTTTCATCTGTCACTGTTGCTCAGAGCAGCTGTGGCTGCCCCTGGATCCCTGGAAGTGCCCAAGACCAGGTCGGACGGGGCTTGGAGCACCCTGGGATAGTGGGAGGTGTCCCTGCCCATGCCAGGGGCGGAATGGGATGATTTTTAAGGTCCAACTGAAGCCTTTCTGTGAGTCTATGATCCCACGATCATCCCATTCCCAATCAGTCCCCAAACCATGTGCCTTGGAAACTTGCACACTTGAAGGAGCACCAGGGCTCACATGATGCCGGCACCGGGGGCTGTGTGAGTGCAGCGTTAGGCATCACAAGGTGCACATTGAGATCACGAGGTCTGCAAGGACTCAGGGCTTGTCTTTGTCCTGCCCAGCCTCCAGCAGGGCATCCCTATGGGATGGGCTCTGCCTCCCACCAGGTCACTGCCTTGGGCTCCCATCTGCTCCCGGAGCAGCATGCACGGGGGGTGGCTGTGGGCAGGACCCTGCTGGCTCGGAGCCACCAGGGACGGGTGATCCTTCCCTAATCACCCAGGCACACGGTGACACAAGCTCCATTTCACACTTGTCAGGTGCTGACCCTCCTCCCGGGACTGGAGTGGCCTCCTGTCCTGGCAGGGAGGCAGAGCTAACCAGGCTCAGGGGAGACAGCCTGGAAGAGCGAGGGACCGTGACCGAGGGCCTGCCAGTACATTTCCCTGGTGGCTTTCTATCTGTGACAAGTTAGAAAACAAAATAAAAAGAAGGCAAGCAGTCAGCCAACCCACTTAACTGCAGTTTTCCTCCATCAGGACCTATTTAGTTTTATTCAACCTGACATCTCTCAGAGAGAAGAAGAAATTCTGGGAGCCTAAAGCCAGAGGGAGACCACACAGTGTGTGCTGGCAGTGCTGGGGGAGCTCATCTCCCTTATTGCATCTGACACCAGGCAGGAGGAGCCAGGGTCTGCAGCTGTGGGTGTGAGGAGGCTTTCCAGGGCTGGAGGCAGCCTGCCCCCGCACGCCGCCCGTGCACACAGCAGGATCCTGATTTCCCTGGCTGCAGGAGCAGCTCCCCAGAGCCTGGTGGACCCTGCACTGCCCTAGACCCCGAGTGCCTGGGTCTCCAGCATGCAAGAGGAGGTGGCTTTGGGCACAGCCCTGCTCCAAGATGCTCCAGCTGTCAGCTGGCGAGGATGAGGTTAAGCTGATGGCACTGGAATGCACAGCTGGATGTTGTGAGCAGAGGCACATCTGTACTGCTGCTTTCCAGGAAACCCCTTTTTCAGCCCAAATGGGGAGGATTTGGCAGTCTGGAACACAGAGAAGGGGAAGGAGCAGAGCCACTGGGACCCACTGTTCCCTACAGCACTGCCCTCAGCTGTGGGATTTGTCACACAGTGGCGCCTGGGGGAAGTGGTGACACAGGGCAGGGGGAAGCACTGAAGGCTGCCAGGCCATGGGAAGCAGACAGTTCCCAGCCTGCGGGCAGCACTACACAGGTTGCAATGTTCCCATCAGATTCCAGCATTTTGGGTACGGCTCCTGCCAAGGCTGGCTCAAGTGACCCCAAGCACACGGTGCTGATCCAGGAGAAGGTGCCCGGCTGTGTGGGAGAGGCGACAGCACTGCCAAAGTGACGTTGTGGAGGGCACATGTCAGCTTGGAACTCCATAATGATGATGCCAAGGCACCAGCCCATCCTGCCCCGCTCCCAGCCAGGTCTGATCATGCTCCAGGGCTGGCGCAGGCCCTGTGCAGGAGGCACTGCATCACCCAAGGGCCTCTCTCTTTGCCTCGGAAGGAAGCTCAGCCTGTGCCTGTCAACACGACTGCAGGACAAGCAGCTGGCTGAAGAGACGTCTGCACCACTGAGGCCAAATTGTCCAGGTGGGGCAGTCCTGGGGGAGCTCGTCACACCTCTGGCAGCAGCACAGCCCGTAATGTAAGAGATTTCCCAGCTCAGCTTCTCCAGGTGTTCTGATCCTCACTCAGGTGAAGTCTCCACCATTTCGCAGACTGTACCTTCTCAGAGGGGCACAGATGACCCTGAACCTGAGCTGACCATGTCTGAGAGCTGGCAGAGCCCCCAGACTGGTCAGTATGGGTCCTTCAGAGCTCCTTCCCTGCTGCCTGCACAGAGGCACTTGCCCAGCTCTCCTTGCTGAGCGATTTTGGTGCAGCAGCATCTCCCCCAGCTGAGTTCACACTGTGATGCTGCAGCTCCTGCCCCCCAAAATGCTGCTGCTCTCACCCCTGCCCAGCCGATGTTCTCCCTGCAGCACACCTCTCTTCTCATGGTTCCCCTCTTACCAGCACGTCCATCCTCAGATCCTGGGGTCAGTTTTGTGCTCCTCAGGACAAGACAGACATTGAAATGCTGGAGTGTGTCCAGAGAAGGGAACGGAACTGGGGAAGGGGCTGGAGCCCCAGGTGTGGCTGAGGGAGCTGGGAAAGGGGCTCAGCCTGGAGAAAAGGAGGCTCAGGGGGGACCTTGTGGCTCTGCACAACTCCCTGACAGGAGGGGGCAGCTGGGGGGGGTCGGGCTCTGCTCCCAGGGAACAAGTGGGCAAGAGGGAACGGCCTCAAGTGGCACCTCA
Organism: Ifrita kowaldi; assembly: GCA_013398055.1. Lineage (NCBI taxonomy): Eukaryota > Metazoa > Chordata > Aves > Passeriformes > Cinclosomatidae > Ifrita > Ifrita kowaldi. The sequence continues at coordinate 51,040 of VZRS01003349.1, read as the reverse complement.
GGAGATTCAGATTGGATATCAGGAAAAGTTTTTCCACTGAGGGAGTGGTCAAGCATTGGAAGGGGCTGCCCAGGGCAGTGGTGGAGTCACCATCCCTGGAAGTGTTCAGAAACCAAGAACCGTGGCACTTCATGAAATGGTTCAGTGGGCTTGGTGAGATTCAGTCGAAGGTTGGACTTGATGCTCCTGGATGTCTTTTCCAACCCCAATGACTCCATAATTCCTAACTACTTACCTCCATTCCTGTCCCCCTCTGAATTCCCTGCAGGATCTCCTCTGTGCTGACACCACCCTGAGCACAGAGTGCCTCTAGCCCACACCAGGCCCTCTTGGAGCAGCACCATGGCACAACCAGCCCCCCTGGCCCTCTGTCACTTGTCAAAGCCCAGGACATCACCCCCTCCCCTGCCCTGATCCCAGGACTCGGTCCAGGGTGGCGCAGGCACGGGGAGGGCTCAAGGAAGAGCAGTGGGAATGGGTGGAGGTGTGCAGGGCCTGACTGATGGGGAGAGACAGCAGGGCTCAGCCTATTTACCTTATCAAGGGGAGGTTAAGAGGCAACTTGATCACAGCCTATAAATACTTATGGAGGGAGGAGATTTCTGATAATGGAGGGGTTTTTAATCCAGCAGATAAAAAATGTAATGAGATTCATTGGCTGGAAGCTGAAGCTAGAAAAACCTAAATTGGAAATAAGATGCATCTTTTAAGCAGGGAGTATAATTAACTATTGGAGCAATTTGCTAAGAGATGTGGCGGATTCTCCGTCATTTGTGGTCTTTAAATCAAGACTTTCTAAAAGTGATGCTCTCCCTCAGCCAGGTGCCACTGGGTTCCACAGGGCCACTGCTGGGGGAGAACAGTGTCCTGCACTGCAGCGGTCACAGTGGGTGCCCTCAGTGCCCTGTGGTGGCACCCAAATCCCTGCTGCCCTCCCAGGCCGGGCTCTCCATCAGTCACATCCCACGTGCCCAAGGGCAGCAAATTCCTGTACGAGAATGAGAGTGGGTCCCCTCTGGGCACTGGGGGACAGACACAGCAGGAGCCAGACCTTGTGCATCCCTGCCCATCTCCTGCCTGCCCAGCTCGTGGATCCGGGGTGTGGGTGAGACTGGGAGAGCTCAAGGCACATGTGGAGAGGATCCAGAGCCGGCTGGTCTCATGCACCCTTGGCATCCATCCCAGGGAGGAGGGCAGGGGGGCAGGAGCACTGCTCCATCCCCTGCGAATTCTGAGAGCACCCACCTGCCTTGTCACCAGCCCCACTCCTGACCCACAAACAGCCCACGAGCTCTCCAGGCCACAGCGCTGAGCCCTGCCCTTGATCCTGGTGCTCGGGGTGGCTGTTCCCAGAAGCCTGGCAGCCTCACACGCTCCCTCACTGGTGCTGTTACTTCCCTGCCTCTTTTTTCCCCTTGGTTTCTTTCTTGATATTTTTTCCTTGCTGCCCTAATTTTTTTTTCCCCCTATAATTTTCTCCATTGACTTTAATTAAGCTCTCCCCAGGCTCGCTCTGTAGGCAGGCTTCCCCGGGTCTAATTAGACTCTCATCATAAGTAATCTACATGGAAAGCAAACATGTGTGTGTGTGAGAGAGCCAGTGAGATTTATAGAGAGCATGCAGGGAGCAGATGGGTGCATAAAACACTACAAATAATTCTGGTACAGATGCAGAAAAGGCAGGCGCTATGGTGAGGACTGGAGCCTTCCCCACATGCTCACATAAGTCAAATCTCTGTCTCACTCTCTCTCTAGGTATCACCACATTTCCCACAATAAAATCAATAGTGCAGATCAGAGTAAATCATCTTTGACTGGGGAAGCAGGGCTCGGTGATAGCAGCGATTCCCAGATGAGACTTAAGGAGATGTCTCACACTGATCTGTTTCTAACCATGTACTTAAGACCCAAGGTGTGTACTGAGGTAATTACCAGGGGTAGGCTGCCCGTGGTGGGAGCTCTGTGCTGTGTGCTCAGGGATGGAGGATGGTTTATGGTGTGGGGCCAGGAGCTGCTGCCCTCACACCTCCCTGACACTGCGCTGCCAGGAGAGGAAATTGCCCTGAGGGGAAAGAGCTGGGAAACAGGCAGGTTGGAGACAGGAAAAAGAGATAAAAATACCCAGCGGCTGGGAGGCTGGGAGCTGCTCCCTGCCCTGATCCTGCCCCGGGCTGCTTGCTGCCCTGGACCCTGCCCTGCCCTGGAATGGGGCTGTGCTTGGGGCAGGAGGGGTCTTTGGATCCCCTGGGCAGCTTGTGGGAGAGGGCAGCCAAGGTCCAGCTCCATCTCTGACCCTTCAGTTCTCCCTGCGCTGCTGAGGGCACCTGCTGTGTCCGAGGTGGGGAGGGGCACCCAGCACCCACCATGGGGCTCTGAGCCCCTCGCCTCGGAGCTCCTGGTGCTTCTGTGGCCGGGAGGAGGGGTCTGTCCTCTGCCCATTCCACAGCCTCAGGGGGTTTTGCATCCCATCCCCTCACCTGGATCAGCACGGGCAACCGTGTGGTGCAGAGAGGAAGCCACCAGGGCTTGGCACTGCCCTAGGATGTGCTCTGTGCCCCATGGGCTGGACTCACCCTTTCCGCCTCTCACTGTGACCCTCACTTCTTTCTTAGCATCCTCTTCCTCTTCCTCACTGCTGTGGGACAGGACTGGCAGCTGCTCATTCCCAGCAGAGTCCCATCACTTCATCTGTGTCCCAGAGGCTGATTGGGAATGCTCTGGTGCCTCTGCCCTTCACAGTGACTGTCCCAGGGGAGCATGCATGGCTTCCTAGACTGTGTGCCCAGCACAGGGTGACACCCAGAGTGTCACACACCGGAGCCCTGCCTGGGTGTGGGGTCACCTCTGACAGAGGCCAAAGTCCCTCCGGTGTGGGGTGCTGGGTGAACACAGCCCAGAAAGGCAGGGACAATGCTCCCAGGCACAGCGTGGGATTGTTGGGATTGTCCTGCGCCAGGAGTTGGACTCGATCTTTATCTAACTCAGGATATTCTGTTATTCCCTGATTCCACGGCCTGGGTGTCTCCAAACGGGAGGTGATGGGAGAGGTTGAGATGGGCGAGTACAGGAGTCCCACGTGGCAAAGGTGTCTGCTCATCTGCGGTCTCACAGCGTTTGGATGTGTCCCATGTTGGCTTTGCCCCAGGACATTTCTGGCAGGAGTCCCAGCCCTCGTGTGGGTACAGGAGGTTCCTGGGGGCAGCTCCCTGCCCTCTGCCCCTGCAGTGTCCCCTGTTTCTCCCTGGCCCCCTGCATGGAAGGACAGTGTGGGAATGGGTTGCCCTGATGGAGGGGCAGAGAAGGGTCTGTTCTGCCACTCCACAGGGACAGACTCCCCTCTTGGGTGGTCTCCACTCACCACTGGCATGGGACCCCCCCTCACAGGGTGCAGGGCCACCCAACTCCAGCCCCTGGGGTGGGTGCCCAAGAGGAGGCTGCAGGCGAGTCCCACTTACAAAGGGAGCAGAGGTTTGGGCTGAGCCTGGCACTTGGATCGTGGCCACTGTGAGCACAACAACGGCCTCAGTTCCTGGGGACAATGACAACCTGGGCCCCCGCTGGAAGCACGTGGATCTCGGGAAGTTGTACTGGTGGGACAGCTCTGAGAGAGGAAGGAAGTGCTGCAGGCCATGGGGCAAGGCCTGTGGTTCACTGAGTTTAAAGACAGAAGGAACCTTCGGGCCATTGAGATCCGGTGGTTTTGGCTTTGCCTGGTGGGAGCCATCACTGGCTGTGTCCTTGGACGGGCAGTTTGAGCAGTTTTGCAGCTTGAACTTGAACGTTGTAGCTGAAACATCTTTGGGATGGACTCTTCTCGCTCTGTAGCTAAACTCCCTTGCACTGGGAACAACTGCCTTGTTTCCAACAAAACTGGTTCTAGATGGGTGGCCAGGCTGGTCTGGGTTCTGCCCCTGTGCCCAAAGATCTCTGCCAGCCATGGGATTTAATCCCATTCCAATTCATCCTTCCTGTTGAGTTGTGCTTCCTGAATGTCTCCCCGCAAGGTGTTTTTTCTGGGTTTTGTACAATTTCTGTGGCTCTTTCCTCAGCACCTGCAAACTTTCCACATCCTCTAGAACATCCAGACACCAAAGCCACATCCAGCATCCCAGTACCTGCCTCAGCAACACTCTTCCACGTGATGTGTAATCAGACTGTGGAACTCATCCCCGCGCTGTGTCACGAAGGCCAAAAATGACAATGTCTGGGAAGGCAGGTTAGACAAACTCCTGGACAATAGGGCCACCAGTGACTGCCACAGGGCCTGCTGGACTGGCCCAAATGCTATGTGCAGCGCCTGCATCACTCCTGCAGCCAGGAAAAACACTGTGGGAAAGGATGGCTCAGTGCTGGCCTTGCATCTCTGAGCATCTGCTGCTGGTTGGAGATGGCCCAGGGCTTGGATGGAGCTTGGGTCTGGCCCTGTCCAGCCACTCCAGTGTCCCTGTGTGGTTTGACCCGATGTTCTTAGGGGTCTTTTCCAACCTAAACAATTCCCTGATTCTCTGATTCTGTGCGGAGAGAAAGGGACTTCAAATGGTCAAACACCAGCTCCTCCCATGTGGGTGGATCCCTTGGGCTGCTCAGCCCAGGCTCCCCTGCAGATATTGGAGACAAAAGGGCATTTCCAGGATGGGAATTAGCTGGTCCTGAGCTACTTGTGTGCAATGGGGTGGATAACTCATCGCCCTGCTACTGACCTGAGGTGTGGGAGACACAATTCCCAGGGAAATGCCCTCCTGAACCGCCTTGGGCCTGCACTGCTTCCCAGAAGGGAGGGTGGTGACCTTGCCTCACTCTCTGCAGGGGCCGTGGGCAGCCCTGCAAGCTCCTGCTGCAGCTGGAAAGCCTGGGGTAGGCACAGCTCCCATCACCTCCCCACCTCATGGACCATCCCATGGCCATGCCTGGGATGAGCCCAGCGACCTTGAGAGGTTGGGAAAAACAGTCCCAGGCAAACCGGACCTGTCTGCAGGCCTTCTCTGGGCCCTCATGGCATGGGCATTCCCAGAGAGCTCTTCCAGTCACCTGCAGGGTCTGAAACCACCAAATCCAGCATCAAGCCCCTGTTTGAAGGTACCTGTGGAGGACTGGTGGGTGGCTAGAGGACACAGACATCCACTCAGGCAGTTCAGCCTCACACACACACCAATCTCAGTAACTCATCACTCCTGCAGCTCACGAGCCTCGTCTGTGCTCTTGTGATGCTTGTGGGGTCTGAGCTCTGGACCTGCCCAATACGATGTACCTCATCTCTCTGGTCATAAAATCATTTAGCACTAACTGTGCCGGGCTGCAGAAACCCTCAGCCAGCTCCTTTCAGACTCTTGACGTGAAATTGGACTGATTATTGAGATTACTATTATTTTTAGGGTGATTTGAAAATATTTGTCCCATGTAGATGTTGTTTGACATTCTCCTTAGGTACCCAGAGCCTGAAGAGCACTTCATTGTCCTTGCGTGTTGGAAGTGCTTCCTCCCAAACACACAGAACAGAAATGCTCCCTGGTCACGTCTGCCTCTCCTGCCTTGTTATGAGCAATTTTGCCATCTCTGGGTAACAGCACCCTTTGCCTTTGCTGGGGTTTCTGTTATTCCTAATAGACTTCTAAAACCTCTTCACTTTGCCAGCCCAGGAGCTTGTCCCAGTCCTTTTGGCACTCGTGATTTGAGGACTGTCACTCTGTGGCCGGGGGAGCAGGCATGGAGAGGTGTGAGAGGATGGAAAGCACGAGGAGAGGGATGGAGGGATGGGGTGAGTGCCAGGAGGGTCTGGGAAGGACCAGAGCTGTGACCACAGGTCTGAGGTCCTCCTGGAGGGCAGCTGGAGCCTGCCCGAGGTGAGGGTGTCACCAACCCCACAGCTGGCCCTGGTGGCATTGGCAGACTGAAAACAGAGAGGGGTGAGGCTGGGGATCGGCAACGTGGGGGGCCTTGGGGCTGTTCTGGGGTGGTCACACCCGCAGTTTGTGCTGAGGATGTCTCAGAGCAGCAGAGTGCTGCAGGGCAGGGCACAGCCGGAGCATCCTCACATCACAGCTCCTGTCTCCCTTCTCCTTCTCTCTTGGTGGCACCTGCAGGCTGGACATTCCCAACTGACTGCCAGGGTGGAGAGCAGGGAGACATCACCCCTGTCCAGCACGTAGTCTGTCCCCTCTTTGGGGTAAATAGAATCTCCTTTCCGAACTGCCTCCCCTCTGGGGAATGAGAGAGTTGAGGTTGAGAGAATTGGGATTGTTCAGCCTGGAGAAGGTTCTGGGTTCAGCTTCTGGTGACCTTTCAGTAGATCCATAGAACCATAGAACCACAGAATCATAGAAGAGTCTGGATTGGAAGGGACCTTTAAATGTCATCTCATCCTTGCTGCCATGGGCAGGGACACCTCCCACTCTCCCAGGCTGCTCCAACCTGGCCTTGGACACTGCCAGGGATCCAGCGGCAGCCACAGCTTCTCTGGGCACCCTGTGCCAGAGTCTCACCACCTCACTGTAGAAAACTTCTTCCTTATATCTAATCCAAACTGACCTCTCTGCAGTGTAGAACCATTCCCCATTGTTCTGTCGCAACAGGCCCTGATAAAAAGCAAAGGAAGTTTCTCATTTGATTTAGGACTAATCATTTATCATCAGTTTTGCATTTTAGCCCCCAAATAAAAAGTCATAGGGGCTCTGCCTGACCGTGGGATGACTTCCTTCAGGAGCCTGAGAATTCCCAAAATGCTGGCATTGCCCAGAGACACCTGTGAGAGGAGGAACATTCCCATTTGCAGCCTCCCTCTGCTCTCAGCCTTTGCTGCCTCCATTCCCTGGTGTGGGACAGCCCCTACCTGATCCACACGGAGACGGGGAAGGACACAGGGGGAAGGACACAATCCCAACAATACTTGTTGCTGGTCCCCTCATCCTGCTGTGGGGTCCCTGCATCCCATCCAGCTCCCCCTGCCTCGGTCTGACAAACCACACACTGAGTATTTGTTCCAGATATTTAAATACATCTCAGGGTTCAGATCGCAGCTTCTCAACAGCAGTTAAATAAGTAACACATTCATATTTTGTAAACTGTTTCTCACAGCTTGTTTATTTAGGGTTATAACTCGATTTGGGCTCCTTATGGAAGTGTGACTCATTGTTTAATGTGTCAGCTCATTAGCAATACTTGTTTTTGCCTTATATTTCTGTGCTACCACTAATTGCTGAGCCCACTGTGAGCTTCAGCTTCCAATGACACTGTGGAAAATGCAAGAAAATAGATCAGTTACTAGATAAAAGGCAACAGAAATAAACAAACTCATGAACCTGCAGAGGAAGCTTTTTAGCTGCTGTGATTTTACTTCACAAGGAGACCTCCCTCGTTTGGGAAATTGATACCACCAGCTCCTGGGATCTCATGTCAGGAGGATTTGAGCAAGACCGAGCTAAGGAAAACCACAGGCAAGGCAAACGCGTCAGGGTCACTTCTTCACATCAGCACAGGTGGGCGGAACAGCTGCAGCTCGAAAGCCACCAGCCTGCCCTCTCTGAGGAGCTGGTGCCCTGGCAGAGGAGAAATCAAGGGGCTGGATTTGAGTATCTCCATGGTGTGATGTATTTCTTTGATGCACAGCCCCAGAGGGCTGGGGCAGAGGTGTTCAAACCCTTTGGTGAGAAGCCACACCCCAGGCAATGTCTATCCAGGACTTGCTAACGAGCAAACCTGACCCAAGCATCCCCTCTGGAGAGTCTGCAGGTGAGGCTGGGAGCAGCTCCAGCCTCCTGCCCCCCAGCTGCTGCCTAAGGCACCGTGGCAGGAGGGTGGCTCCCCCAGGGCTGCAGGTCTGGGGTCAGCACCTCCTCCTCCTCCATCCTGATCCCTCAGCCTGAAGCAGTCGGTAGGAGAAGTGTCCTGGCCACAGGAGAGGTGGTTTCCACCTTGTGTTTTTCTGCTCGGAGCATGCCACATCTTTAGGAATTGACAGCTGGAGATGGAAGAGCCCATTTTTGTCATTTAGATTTCATGGGCTCTCTGGAACAAGCCTTGAAAGTGCTGATGTTCATGGTCGCAGCCTTTGGCAAAGCAATTGTTCTGGACATGTGAATATCAACCTTCCTCGCTTCTGTCCCTGCTCGCCTCCTGGCTTCCTTTATCCCTTCCTTTCCTCTGCATCACTTGAGCAAGATTTTTTTTCTGTTTTGCTGGCATAAGCTTCTTTCTCAGAAGAAAATGGCTGCTTGTTTCCACATAGTTTTATGAGTTTTCATAAGTATTTAAAGGAACAACAGCCACCAAATGAAAAGCGTTTAGTGGGAGAGAGAACGAAGGAAAAACCCACAAAACTGGAGGGGTCGGTGATGATGACGAAGAAAGGGGAAGAGAGCCAGACCTGCCTGATTAATGTGTTTAACTTCTTCCTCTTTGCAGAGCCCCCAGGGAGCACTACTGGGAAGGGTTGCTGGAAGGGGCTGTCGGGTCCATGAAGGAGTCAGGCTGGGAGCGACGCTTTCTGGTCCATCCTCCCACTCCATCCTCTGGCCCCAGCAGCTCTGCTCCCTGCCAGCAGGATGGAGCCCCTGCAGGCAACTCCTTCCCCCTGCCCACGGCACAGCACAAGTGCCAACACTGCCGGTCCCTTCCCTGCCGGGCACTGCCGGCCCTCAGTGTGTGACACCGGGACATGGCAGATCCCGGCTCGTCCCGGGTCCCTGTAACGTGGGAGCAGGCAGAGGAGACACCAGCACAACGTGACTGGCCTCAAGAGCAGCATTTCAATTAGGAACAGGAAGGCCAGGGAAGGCTAAGCAAACTCAGGCTTTCCAAAGGAGGCTGCAGGAGCCAAAACTCCAGGGTTGTGTTTCTGGCCAGAAGTGCTGCAGGTTTGGAAAACATTTCCAGTGGAGCTGGGGAACATCCAGCTTGGGTAAGAAACTACTAGAGAGTGTCCAAAGGAAGGACAAGGAGATGGTGAAGGGTCAGGAGGGGCCACACAAGGAGCAGCTGAGGGCACTTGGTGTGTCCAGCTGGAGCAGAGGACACTGAGGGCAGAGCTCAGGGATCTGCAGCTCCTCCCGAGGGGCAGCTCCGATCTCTGCTCCCCGGGACAGGGACAGCACCCAGGGAACGGCTGGAGCTGGGCCAGGGCAGGCTCAGGCTGGAGATGAGGGAAAGGTTCTTCCCCCAGAGGGTGCTGGGCACTGCCCAGGCTCCCCAGGGAATGGGCACGGCCCCGAGGCTGCCAGAGCTGCAGGAGCGTTTGGGCAGCGCTGCCAGGGATGCCCAGGGTGGGATTTGGGGTGTCTGGGCAGGGCCTGGGGCTGGATTGGATGATCCCTGTGGGTCCTTCCAGCTCAGGATGTTCTGTGGTTCCGTGATTGATAAGAGGTGCTCCTGGAGAAATCAGATAAAACAGACCCTCTCCTCCCCAAGAGCTGTGCCCAGATATGGGAATCACTCTCCAGCACTCCTTATCTGCTCAGTTTTCCAAGGCAGCCTTTGGGATATGCCAGGGCTGCTTGGGATTTCTCAACACCCCTGAAAAAAATGGGCTTTTAAATACAATGTCAGAGCTCTCTGTGACCCTCCCACAGCGAGGCCCAGCACAGGGAACTCCATCATGTGGGATGCCTGTCCTAAAATCTGACTGCCCCTCTGTGGGGAGCCACTGCAGCAGGTCCAGTGCTCCTCGGGCTCTGCAGGGGGACACTCACCCCACCTACCCCAGCCCAGTTACAGCCCAAGACGCTCTACCTCCATCCGTGCTCAGCATTGCAGAGAGAAAGCAAAATTCCTTGTCTGGGAGATGTAACAGGGCAGAATTGCGTTTTCCAGCGCTCAGGAGGGCTCTGCAAACAATGGAGATTAAAAAATAAATAAAAGCTATAAAAACTGCTCAGCAATGTCCTTTTAAATTATATTTTTTTTCTGAAAATATGCAATAAATCCCATGCAAGAGTCATAAAAGTACCTGAAATGCTCCTAGAAAGATTTATGGGCACCTTACCACTATTCTCAATAAAGTGAATATGCTGGTTCCAAAATAATTTCTCATCACCCATACTTCAAACTCCTGAACTCCTTTCAGTCAGCCTATCCCAAGAATTACTGTAACGTCAGGATGGCTGTATTACATCCCCTCAGAAATAACCCTCCTGTCTGATTTATACACGCTGGGATCTTTCTCCTTCGTCCACGTTGCTGAATCCAGAGATTCTCAGCTTTGACCCTGTGCCAAAGAACTGTCCCTGTAACTTTTCCGGGGAGGTTTGTCATCCCAAAATAATCTCATCATTGCCTCGAAGTAGTTTGGAGACTTGGCTTTTGAGATGAACATTCCTGATACGGAGAAGGAGAGAGGGGTCCTGACACCTGCAAACAAGGTGATGTTGATTGAGGGAGGTGCCCAGGAGGAGATGGGGACAGCCTCCCTGTCCAGATGGAAATGGAGACAAAGGTCTTTACTAGATGGGTCCAGAAGGGATCAAAAAAGGATCCTGTTCCCAGGGCCACCTCGTGAGACCCCTTGGAGCTGAGCAGCCTCTGGGGAGGACAGGGAAGGGCCTGCACGGCTGGATTTCGTGATGCCACAGCCCCCACTGCTCTTCCCTTGCATGGGTGAGTGTGTGCTCGGCTCTGCTGCACCTGGACTCCACCAGCCGGGGCTTTCCTGGCTTTGCACCGCTCACGGGGCTGTTCCTGACTGGTGCTGTGTGGCTGATGGCTGGGGGCCGTGGCTTTGCCCCACAGCCCCCTCCCCACTGCTGCCAGCACCGGGCTGGGCTGTGGGATGGGCTCGTGCCCTCCTGACCCCGCTGTGCCTTCACAGAACCACGGAATGGCTTGGCTTGGAAGGGCCTTTAAAGGGCAGCTGGTCCAGCCCTTGTTCTTCTCCACGACTTGCAGCTTTCCTCCCCAAATCACCGCCCTGGGCAAAGCAATGCAGCCTCTGGGACGTTCAGAGACAGCTGCCAGAACCTGGCAGCACCGAGCTCACTCAGGGGTGAAATTTATTGAGGAGAAAGCAATAGCATTGGGGAAGAAATGCCCCAAATGTCTGTGGTTTATGTTCTTTCCCCAGCAGGAAGAATGTCTTTTAATTATTTGATTAAACCAGCCATGACGTGGAAGAGATTTGGGCTGTTCATCCTCCTTCCCACCTTCCCCATTTCTTTCATTTCACCACTGGTAACCCCAAAATTGTGATGTCCAAATTTCCCGAGGACTCTGGGTTTATTTCAGCTTTTCATCTTCATTCTTTGCAGTACTTTTTACAACTTTTCTAATGTGGAGAAGTTTGCAAAATTGGACATTAGCAAAGGGAAAATTACAAAAAAACCCCAAGGACCAAGGCTGATGCCCTTCATCCTGTGGTAACCAGGGTCTGACAAAAGGATGTGGAAAACAGCAATCTGCTAAAACATCCTGAAAATGGGGAAAGAAAAAAGGAAAATTATCATTTCAACACCAACAAATGGAAAATTAAGGAAAATCACATCCATGGGGGTTTTGGTGAAATGATGGATTTTTGATAAGGGGAAATTGTTGTAAATTTCTTGGGATAAAATGTTGTTCTCAGAGGCACCTGGGGAAAGCAGTACCACAATCTCCTGGGTGGGTTGTGCTGGGAAGGCAGCAAAGCCTTTTTGGGAAGCTCCTCCCTTGGAGTCTTGGGGTCCGTCCCCACCAGGACTGTGTGAACCTCACTGCTGCCTTTGCTGTGGCATTTGCTTGGGACAGGCAGTGGTGACACAAAGGTGGCAACACAGAGCAGGGAAGGAACCTCAGAAGGGCAACGAATCCATCACTCCTCATCCTCCAGGTTCTTCACTGGATGGTGAAGGACCTTCCTGCTTTGTAAGGTGCTGCTCTCTCACTTTGAGTGCTGGGGGCAGTTTTGGGTGCCTCAATATGAGAAGGTTTTAAAAGTGTTCGTGAGTGTCCAGAAGAGGGACACGAGGATGATGAAGGATCAGGAGGGGCCACACGAGGAGCAGCTGAGGGCACTTGGTGTGTCCAGCTGGAGCAGAGGACACTGAGGGCAGAGCTCAGGGATCTGCAGCTCCTCCCGAGGGGCAGCTCCGATCTCTGCTCCCTGGGACAGGGACAGCACCCAGGGAACGGCTGGAGCTGGGCCAGGGCAGGCTCAGGCTGGAGATGAGGGAAAGGTTCTTCCCCCAGAGGGTGCTGGGCACTGCCCAGGCTCCCCAGGGAATGGGCACGGCCCCGAGGCTGCCAGAGCTGCAGGAGCGTTTGGGCAGCGCTGCCAGGGATGCCCAGGGTGGGATTTGGGGTGTCTGGGCAGGGTCTGGGGCTGGGCTGGATGATCCCTGTGGGTCCCTTCAGCTCAGGAAGGGCCTGATTCTCGCGATTCTTGACCTCTGTCGATTCAAGCACACACTCACAGACGTGTTCAGGTACACACGCTGCAGATTTGTCCCTTAGGGTCCCACCAGCCAATTTCTACCACAGCAGTGAAGTGCAGGGCTGTGAATTTCCTTGCAGGTGCCTTTGGGCTGCCCAGACCAGAGCTGGGAAGGCAGAGGACTGTGGAGAGCACAGCAGGGTCGTGTCACTGGCAGCACCAGGGGATGAGAGTGTCTGTCCTGGTGAGATCAGGCCCAGAATTCCCCATCCTCTGAGTGATTCCTGCCCAGCCCCACCATTCCTGAGCCTGGCACGATCCTGCCAGGGGAGAGCTGGGGCCTGGCAGGGCAGGGGCAGGAGCTGAATACACCTAAACTCCTCCTGCCCTCACCCTGTATCTCGATTCACCTCTAGGAAGCTTTGAGGTTTCCCTGCTTTCTTCTGCTGTGCCTGGAAAATCAGCACCCACCAGGAGGATGAATTTCAATGAAATTTAAAAAAACCAAACAACATAACAAAACACTAAAAACCTCACTGCACTTACAGATGTATCAGTGCTATTCTCTTTTTAAGTGGTGAGTGCAAAGTTGGAAACTTTGATCTGGAGCCAGGGAAGGATTTGAGGCCTGGGGAAGGGAGAAGGTCCCATCTGGCACAGAATCTGAGGCTGTGTCCCAGCAGTGCCTGAGCAGGGGTGAGGGACACTTGGGACGTAGGGTTGAGCGGCACAAGGGACACAGATTCTTCAGCTGGCTGCCAAAGGCACAACGATCCTCCTTGCCCCAAAAGCTGATGACAACCTCAGAAATCAGCCTTTTCAGCCCTAACTAAATATCTCTGTGTTGTGAGCCCTGAGAAACGTAGCATCCAATTTGGGGCCATTCTCAGATGTCCAGTCTTGCATTTCAGTGGTGGGATTCGGGCGTTTGCTTTTTTGCACTGGCAAATAAATCCTTCCCTACAAACACGTTTATTCATCTCCACCGGTGCCTTTGTGAGAGTCCCAGATCTGTCTCTCAGATGCTGCAGGAACCCCCTGGAGTGCCCTGGGCTGTCCAGTCCTGCCCAGGGCAGTCTGCTCCGGTCCAGTGTCTGAACCAGTCCATCCTGTGCTCCCCAGACGTGTCCTGAGGGGATGCAGCCACCCCAGAGCCAGAGCCTGACGTGGACAGGGCTGCCTCGACCTTGAAGCAGCGGTGCCTGATCCGGGGAGCGATTTTCCAGCTGGTCACCCTTGGCTGCTCCAGTCAGTGCTGGAGTTGACTGCCCTGCTGTGGGAGGTGCCAGGCTCATGCCTGGCTGGTGCTTGGAGAGCATAAACACAGAAATAATCAGGGAGGGAGAATCCAGCGTGGAGATGAGAGGAAGGACAGCAGCACACGGCCTCTGTTCTGGCAAGATGGAGAGAAAACCCAGCATTCAAATACTTCAGCAATTAATTGGTAGAGTGACAGGAAACATGCGCTGACTGTAAAGCGTTCCTGCGCTGGGCGGTGTGTCTGGAAGCACAGATCTGTGACTGTGTGCACAGCACTGGGGAGGCGATGCTTTCCTGGCATTCCTCGGCACCGGGGGGCTTTTTTCTGCAACACTGACCTGCCTTAAGGGAGCTCAGCTGCTCCTCCTGGTCCTCCCTGCCTGCCCTCCCGGCCCCACTGCTCCGAGAGCATCCCGTGGGCCCTGCCCAGCTCTCAGCGGCTGGCACCTGCTGGCCTCACAGCCCATCCCTCCCAAAGGCAGGGTCTGCCCTCCAGGGTGGAGGCACGGGGCATGGAAAGAGCAAGTGAAGTTTTTTGGGATGTTTGAGGCTGCACAAACGGGTGGGTGAGGGCTCGTTGCCCCCTTTCCCTGCATTCCCGCCCCAGTGAGGGGCCGCAGGGCCGCTGCAGCGCCGGGACAGGGAGGATGGCAGTGCTGCAGAGAGGCTCCTGTGTCCGCCCAGGCCCCTCTGGGACCCGTGTCTCTAAGAATAAGTGTCTGTGTCTCCATGGCCTCCGGAAAGCCAATCAACAACACTCGTTAGCTGCCATTTGGGCTCCCAGTGTCTCCAGCCTATAATTCAGTGGCTTGCATGCATTAATTGTCAAGCTTGGAGTGCTACAAAGAAGCCCAGCCTGGCTTTCTTGTGGTTTGCACTGGCGCCTCGCAGCACAGCTCTCCATCCTTCAGCTCAGGGACTTGGCACAGCAGCCTGGGCCCAGGGCTCTGCTCTCTGAGCCACATCCCTGCTCTGAGCTCTGGTCCCAGACAGCTGAGCTGCCCCTGGGCTGCCCCGGGGCTGTTCTCACCCTCCTCACCCCTTTCTCACCCTTCCGAGCAGATCTGCAGGGATTCATCCATGAGCAGGTCCCAACCCAGGCCCCTTTGAGAGCCCCAAAAGCCTTCACCCTTCCAGTGTCCGCAGGGCTGGGCGCTCCCAGCCAGTGCCCCTGCCCTGGGGACCATGAGCTGCCCTCAGCCAGGTGCCCTCTCTGGGGGTTTTACTGCAACTTGCACCATTTTCTTATAGAAACACAGAATCGTGGAATTGTTTAGGTTGGAAGAGATGTCTAAGATCATCAACTCCAAGTATTTGCCTAACGCTGACAACTTCACCACTAACCCATGTCCCCAGGAGCCACATCTCCACATCTCTCAAAGCCCTCCAGGGGTGGGGACTCCACCACTGCCTTGGGCAGCTATGCCAGGGATTGACAGCCCTTTCAGTGAGGAAATCTTTTCCTAATATCGAACCTGAACCTCCCCTGGCACAGCTTGAGGCCATTTCTTCTTGTCCTGTCCCTTGTTCCCTGCGAGCAGAGCCCGACTTTCCTTCCCCTGGCTACACCCTCCTCTCACTGTAGAGAACAAGAAGGTCCCCCTGAGCCTCCTTTTTTCCCCATCCCAGCACACATTTGTATTCTTGTTCCTTCCCATGTGCATTCCTTGTATTCATTGGTGCTGAATTTAACCCGCAGTTTTATCTCTCAGCAGCTCATGGTTGGATTCATCCTACAAACCCCAGCAGCTCTGTGATCTCTGGCCATCCAGGTTTCCCCACGAGGAGTGGGAGAGCAGCACATCCAAGGCACAGCTCACCTCATCCAGAGGGAAGCACCTCAGGCAGGGCAGCTGTGCTGCCCCAGTGGCTGAAGGGTGACCACAGCTCGGGCAGAGGCTGCTCTGGCTGAGGAACTGGGAGCGGGCTGGCAACACCTCATCCTCCTCCTGCTCCTGCTCCTGCTCCTGCTCCTCCTCTGTGAGCAAGGCACGAGGTTCAGGGTGGGTGTGATGGGAGCACAGGTGCTGCAGTGCTGAGAGCAGATTTCCAGCTTTGTGTGCTGAAAACTCCCTCCAATAAGCTGATATTGCATCTCCCCCAAGCCTTGCATTCCCCACCAGCCCAGGCCAGGCCCCGCTCTGTCTGCCTGGGTCACCTCCCTGACCTTTTCAGGAGGTGCCACCTCTGCCCTCCCCACTTCTGTGGTACCACGGGCAATCACGGCTCAGCAGTTCAGTGGTTTCACCACTGGGTTCCTCAGATCTCCACAGCAAAATCCACCTGGTCCTGGTGATTTGCTCCTGCTTTTGATTGATGTTTCAGTTTGAAATGCTTCCCAGATCCCCATCCCCAAAGAACTGCTCTGGCACTGGGACCACATGCAGCTCTCCCTGTGAACGATGATGCAGATAATTCATCTGTGTGACCTTTTCCTCACTGAGTGTTTCTCTTGCATCTTCACCATCTCTTGGCCCTGCAGACTTTTTGGCAGGCCCTTTGCTTCTGATGTATTTGAAAAAGCTTTTATTACCAGCTTTTACACCATTAGCAAGCTGCTCCTCCAAGTCGTTCTTGGCAGGATCTGCCAGGCTTTAATTTTTAGCTCACTTGCCTTCGTGCCATCCCAATACGTGCACATGGGGGGGAGGCTGGTCCCAGCTGAGCTGCCTCCTGGGCCTGCTCTCTCCCCACATCCCCAGCCACTGGTGTTCCTGGGGTAAAACACGTGGACGAAACCTTTGTATTCTGTTGCAACATTTGGTGCCTTCCTTAAAGCTTCCATTTCTGCAATCACGTGACTCCCTGGAAAATTCAGCTTTCACTGTCACTTTTCCCCAGCCCAGAAAGAAGGAAACAGGGAGAGCTGAAACGTGAGTGTCACGGGAGCTGCCTGGAAGCTGGTGTGGGGACCTGGTGACTGGGAGCAGGGGACACAGGGATGCTCGTGTGTCCTGGGCTGGGATCAGAGATCAGCAGGATTCGGCAGTGGAGGTCCCTGGCGGGGGAGCTGGGGTGTGGTATGGGGTCACAGGTGTTGTGGGACCAACTGCAGCTTCACAGTAGTGGGCAAAATCCAGCTGCTGTGGGATCCCTTCTTCTCTCCAGGCAGGTGATCTCTGCTCTGTATGTGGCTGAGTGATTTTTCATTATAAATCCCCTATTTCGTGCAGCTTTCCTTGATACAGACCTGTTCACAGCTCCAGGGTGGAGTCCTGGTAGCTTTGCCCTGCACATACAGCTTTGGGAAGCAGCTCCTGGTGGTGGTTTCCGGAGGACACTTCCCTTCCCTGGCCGCGGGTGATGAACACGGGGCGCCTCTGTCCCGTGTTCCCACCGTGCCTGGAGCACATCACGCTGGCCTTAAGCCCCTCAGCCCACCTCAGAGGAGACCCCAGCCCCAGGCAGCGCCGCTGGGTGAAGCCCTGCAGCATCTCAGCCCTGAGCACTGAACAAGTGGCCACGGCTCCACAATCATGGAGGGACCACTCCATGCCACCCCCAGCGCTGGGAACTGGGCCTGGTTTCGCGTGCCAGCGACGCCCTCCCTGCCCTGCATCCTCAGCCACAATCCCTGTGGAGGGAGGAGAGAGGCTTGGGAGCGAGGGGGCCGGGTGCTGGGTTTGTCTGGATGCCTGGGATGCAGATGGCTGATGACAAGGTGCTCGAGGCAGGCGCTGGCAGGAGCTGCCACCGGCGCTTGGCAGCATTTGTGTGACACAGCACAGAGGCACCGGTTACCTGAGTCCTTCGGGGCCGTGGGGGGGGCACACTGCAGTCAATAAGCAACTCTGGATATTATTGAAGAAGTCAACAGCAGCAGTTTCGGGCCTTCAGGACCCTCTGATCAGATAGTTGGGTGGCTGGGGGAAGTGCAGATAACAGCAGGGGGACAAGCAGGTGACAAAGCTCCCAGCAGCACAGCCCCTGTGTTATCTGCTGAGCCGCTACCGGGTATCTCTGTCGTTGTTTGAAGATTTTAATGGCACAGCTTGTGAATGAAAACAACCCCGTCAACCCAAAATTTGCTGTCCTTTCCAGTCTTAGAATCAAACTTTCCAGTACTGGCGAGGCACTGATCAATTTTTCATACAAATATAAAAATCTGGATTGGTGGTGCTGGGATGTGACTGAAGGCTCGGGCCTGCCAGGGTCTTTATGAAACATTCAGCCTTGGGCTGGCAGCAGAAGAGATGTCTTGGAGACAGCTGGCATCGGATCCATCGGACACGGGGGAAGCTTCTGGCAGCTTCTCCAAGAGGCCCCTGCTACCAAAGCCTTGCACACAAACCCCACAGAGCAGGGGAGAGCCGGGGGGTGCTGGTTGAGCTGGTGGCAAGGGTGGCTGTGGGACTGTGTTCTCTGAACCTGTCCGGAGCTGGGGCAGCCCTGGTTTGCTCACAGATGCAGGGCAAGTGCTGAGAGAGCAGGTGGGAGCCACAAATGCATCTCAAACTGACCTCCTCCACCCAGCCTTTGCCTTTGCTCTGTCTCCTTTGCCACTCCTTTGCATCCCTGTCTGTGCCTCTGCCTTCCCCATCTCCCCCTCCTCATCCCAAACTCTGCCTTCCATCATTTGGGGCGTCCCAGGCTTGTTTCTGGACTTACACTCTGCACTGGACCCTCATTACTCAAGGGCACTCTCCAGAACTGCACCCGCTGCAGGAGGAGCACAGACACTTGTTGGCTCTCCAGATCACCCACAGGCAACCTGGCAGCTCCCACCCACCCGGGACAGGGGATGGACTCCACTGCCCAAGCTCTGCTTCCGTGATGCCTCCAGCCTCTGATTTACCTCCTGTTCCCTCTCGCCTTCCCTGCCTGTTTCTGACCCCTCTTTGGGCTGAAGGGGAGGCCACAACCCACAGCCACTTGCCAGTCAATGGCACCTTCCCCTCTCCATCCTGATCCTGGCCTTGGCCTTGCCCATCAGGTCCTTGTCAGGGGAGCGTTTTGCCTGCAGCAGTCTGGACCCAGTGTCTGGGAAGTGGGTGGTTGTAGGATCAGCCTCTGAGCAGCTCATGAAGAGCCCTCCCGCCCCTGCCCAGCAGCTCTGATGTGCTCAACTCCTCCCTCCCACGGTATGTGCAAACCTCACCCTTCTCCCTGGGAGATTCCTGTGTGGAGGGTGTTTTCATAGGGGAGTTTTGGGATGGAAACGTGCCACGTGCTCAGAGCCACTTGCTCCTGCCTCATTGTGCCATCTCCAATGACAGCCTCTCGTGCTGGGCTGGTGCTTGGGGCTCCCTGGGACTGGAAACCCAGCACTGCTGGCAGCTTCTGCCGGTGCTCGTGGTGAGTTCAGTGCTCGTAAATCGCCGGGGTTGTGGTTAATCCTCCATGGTGTTATTTAACTGCGTGTCAGGGGTTCACAGGGACATGTCCAGGAAGAGGAAGACTTTACCTCAGTGCTCTCCAACAGGAGCTGCTGATTTTGGGCAGTGTTGTGAGCATTCGTCATCCGGAGAATTGAAACAAGGGATGTTAAATTCCAGGGCTCCTGATCCATGTAAGGTTAAGTGAGCAATTACACACACACATGTAGTTTTTCCTTCTTGGGCCTTTTAGGCCAGTTTCCTCCAGAAAACACCAAATTTTGGCCCCAGACTGATGCAGACTCTGAAGCCACCTGGCTTGCAATCTCTGGTGAACTTGTAGCTGTCTCTTTGGTCCTAAAGAAGGTGGTGAATCCCCACACACCCCCTTTGTCCATCCTAATTACCCTTCCAACCTGTTTCCTCCCCGGTACCCTCCTGTGCACTGCAGGTCTCCGGGGCTTCCAAGGTTGAGGTGACCAGTCCTGGAGCTGCTCTCTGGGGTCTGGTGGTCTGTGCTCTTTGACACTGAGCACTGTGCTCCAGCTTTGGCTGTCAGGTCTCAGGGAGCGGTAAATGAATGGATGAATGGGATATTTCCAGGAGGAGAAGGAGATGAGCCTTCAGTATCGCCTGTCTTTTCCCAGCTTGCTTCCCCACCTCCTGCTGCTCAGCAGCTTTGGGTGAGATCCCAGAGCCCGAATCCCTTCCCACCAGCTGTCCCTTCCCTGGCTCAGGGGAACCACCACGTGCACGACTGGGAGAAGAGGGGCTGGGATGGGAGGATCTGAGACAGGACAGCACCGTCCGGCTGGGGGACCCCCGGCCACAACTGGAGTTTCATCCCACCTTGGTTTCATCCAGGCTGAGCCCTGCTCGGCCCAGGCAGCGGGGAGAGCCATGGTCCGCAGGGCTGGAGGTGCTCAGAGCTTCCCGGGCGTGCTGAGCTCCACGAGCCCTCCAAGGAAGGAGCAGGGGAGCTGTGCAGCCCCCGCTGCCCGGCAGCAGCAGGGAAGGTCGGGGTTCAGCCCCGTCACTGAGAGCAGCTCGAAGATCTGCAGTTTAGATCTCCCTGGGAAAGAACACACGACCTTGAACATTTCAGTTTGATCTGGGGAAGGAGGAAGGTAAGAAACAGCATCTGAGCCAGCAGCAGGGTGAGCCTCCCTTGGGAAGGCAGGTGCAGAATTAACTCTCACCTTGCTGCCATTCCCCTGCCAGGTGTTCCTGCCTGCCCGGGGTCTGGGAGTGACAGAGCCCTCAGTTCAGAATGGAGAACAATTAACAAGAAATAAAGTACCAGTGAGCCCTGAAAATCACCTGCAAGATAATAAAGAGAAAACAAATCTACCCTTTTTCTTTGAGAGCTCTTCTTATCTCAGCAGATTTATTGTTGCCTTTTTAAATTTTAACAACTTGCAAGGCCACTGTGCTGGCTTCCATTACATTAAAACTTTTGCTTTTTATTCCCTAATTCGGAGCAGAAGGGAAGCTAAATCACCAGGCAGTGAAAGGTTTGCAGTTGACAGGCGCTGCTGTGAGAGGAAATAGGTTTCTCTTGCAAGGTGTCCCAGCGGGCAGCAGGCGATGAGAGGGGGGCTGCCTTCCTCTGGTCCTCGTGGGGAGTGGGGGACCAGCTTCCTGCAGTCTTTGGGGTCCCTGGAGTGAGACCTTGCTCTGAGGATCAGCTCCAGCACTCCCACGTCGGACAATGGGCATTTTCCAGGGCACGCGCCGGTCTCGGGGATGCAGCGGCTGAGTCCCTTTGCTCAGTACCCCCATCACGGGTGTGTGGTGACGTGGTTCTGCAGGAGGCACGAGCACTGCTCTGTGCTCCCACGGCTGTGGGCTCTGATCCCTCCCAGCAGTGATGGGGCCTCGGTCCGGCAAAGACAAGGTGATGGAAGATGTGCTTGGCCACTCACCTGCTGCAAGACACTTCTGTCAAGCTTCATCTACAAGATGGACCAGCAAAAATCCTTTTCCTTGAGTGTCTTGCAAGCTTTCCTCACATGCCACTGTTTGGGAAGGACCTGGGTGGCCTCAGAGGGACGCTCGTGGCAGTTCCCACACCCTGCAGCAAGCACAGGGACATCGGACTCCAGCCCCACTGTGTGACACTGCAGTCATCCTGGTTGTCCCTTGCACCCTGAGTGGTGACCCAGGGCCCTGTGGGCATGTGCAGCATCTTCCATGGCCTTCAGAAGACCTAGGCCATGGGAATGCAAAGAAGTATGTGGGCTGCTGGAGCAGGATGAGCTTTAAGGCCCCTTCCAACCCAATCCATCCTGTGATTCTACGATTCCGTGCTCCAAGGGGCACAGCCATGCTTGGGGCAGCCAGAGCCACACTGGGGCCGTGAGTCCTGTGCCTCTGTGTTGCTGGCTCTGCGCACTGGTTTCCTGGGGGTGTCAGACTTCCAGGGGGTAATTCATGCAATTCACTGATCCTGGTGACTTCTTCACTAATGAGGGATGAGGACCTGTCAGTCTGTGCCAGTCGAACAAGCAGGAGGCATCAGATCAGCAGCCTGGGGCTGGCAGATATCCCTGCACACGGCCCAGGGGCTGGCAGTGCTGTGCTGTGCCCTCCAGCCTGTCCTTGGGGCTGCCTCTCCCCACTGCCCATCTGACCAGGACCCCTTGCTCCTGCCAGGTCTTCTCTTTGCAGGACAGCCAGAGGTGTCCAAAGCAAGCAGAGATGTTCTCACCTCTGGCACCAAGGAGGCTGATTCCTGTGGGATTTTGTTTGGCCAGGATTCAGGGGAAACTCCCAACGGGGCAGGTTCTCCATCCTCCTACACCCTCCCCACTTCTTCCATGTGCCAGACACCAACGTGCATCCCGACACTGCCTTGTCCTCCTCCAGGCCCTCCTACCCTTCCCCATAACCAGCCTGCAGCCAGACAGCCCTAGGGCTCATCCCTGAGCTCTGGTGAGGAGTGTTCAGAGTCAGGCCCTCTTTCCCTACAAAGTAAGGCTGTTTCACCTGGAAAACGGGTTTTCCTGACCTGGCAGAACGAGTGGCCCCAGTCCTGCAGGTGTCTTCAGTCTGGCATTACCCACATGCCACGGGGACCTGCCAGCACCAGCCGAGGGTGATGCCCGGGCTTCGGGTTTCGTCAGGATGGAAAGGGAAGCGAGATGGCACAGGCAGGGGTTGTGCAAGCATGTGGAGTTACTCATGGTCAGATGCAGCATCAGGAACCTGCTTTTCATGAGGAACTTGACTTGCTAATGAGGCCTGAATCTGGGTCAGGCATTTCCCACACTGGGGATGGGTGGACACGGGCACCGGCAGCACACGCGGGCACCTGGAGACACGGGCACAGCACCCGAGGTGTCTCTGGCTGCCACAGCCAAGGGTGAATTTCTGCAAGGAGCCTCTTGGCTTCTGCCTCCTGCCAGTTTCAGCAGGCTGGGGTGTGTGTCTCTGCTGCCGCTGTGAATCTGGCCCTGAGATCATCACAGAAACTTGGCTTTCAGCTGAAGGTGTCTGATGGGGACAAGTCCCTTCAGGCCCTGGCTGCTCCTGATGGCCAAGGCTGCCTTGCTCCTGGGAGCAAAGCGAAGTTGCTTTGGAGATGATACATTATTTTCTTTAACACAGATCAGCCAGACTGGGTGCTGCCCTTCCCGAGGTCATCCTGGGGTGGGGAAGAGGTTGACACCAACCAGACCATGGTCCACACCCCAGAGGTGCTGCCAAGAGCAGGTCCTGCCCCAGGTGAATGGAGCAGACGCCTCTGAGGTGACCGCCTGGGTCACCACAGCACCTGTCCAATGCTGCCAGGGTGAGAAATCTTTCCCTGACATCTACAGATGGCTGCTTTCCACATGCTCCAGAGGACCCTGCTATCCTGGGGGGATGCTCCAGCACTCGGCAGATTTGCTGAGTCCCCAGTGCTGCACCATGGGGGAAACAACCCCCTGGACGCTCCTGTGTAGGATGTGGTTTGGGTGTTTTATTCCAGTGTCTCTCTGTTCTTTGACCAAAGTTTCCAAGACTGGGCCCAGCAGCCTGTTTCATTTGTATGCGTGCCTGGGCTCTGGATGTGAATATGAAAATGGGGCAGCAAACAGGGGTTAAAGCCCAGGCAAGTGGTAATCAGATCTCACATCCCATGTGCCGACTGGAATGCCCTCGCCTGATTTGCAGGTTACCCTCGCCTTGTAGTCCTTTAATTCCTTGATCCAAGCAGCACATTCCATGAAAATCAATGTAAATAAGACTCCTGTGGTTCTGCCTCTCACCATCAGAGCCCAGCACTCGAGTCAGATGGTCCAAAAACTGCTCTCAGCCACTTATTTATTTTTTAAAATGAATCCAGCCTAGAGCAGGATTACGTGGATTAGCAGCTGAGCATTCCCCTGCCTACGGAACATGCCCAGCCAGACGGATACACGCTGATGGGAATCCTGTCCTCCAAATGGGCCATGTATTTCCATGGCCTCTTGGCTGCTGGCATCTGAGCCCATCTGCTTGGCTGATTCGGGGTCTGCCCAGCCGGCTTGGCCCATGGCCCCGGGCAGGGGTGCCAGGCTGGGGCAGGGGCTGCTCCGAGCTTCTGCCTGCAGGGAAGTTGTCCTTGCTGACAGCGTGGATGCTGATGGGGGTCATGGAGCAGAGAGGGAAACCTCCTTGGAGCAGGGGGTGCAGGGAGGCGAGGGCTCTGGCAAGCTGCCGGTGCCTTTACCGGTCAAGCAGGTGGCCTTTTTCAGCAGAGAGGCTCTCCCTGGTGAAACCCCTGCAGGTTTGGGGTGCGGGATGGAGCAGGAAGCTACCAGAACAAACCCCAGGGCAGGAGCCATGGATTGGGGTACAAAATTGGGCTACAAAATTTGGCTACCAAAACTACACTGGTGTTTTTCCGGGCCTCGGAAGGCACCTGAGGCACCTGGTGTGGGAGCATCCACGGTACACAGTGTCCAGCATGAGGGACTGTGGAAATGGGTAGGAGACCCCCCACCCACACAGAGAAACCCCAGTGGGTCCTGCACGGAGGGAGACATCCCAGCTGCTGTCAGTACAACCCAGGGACAATCAAGAGAGGATTCTCAATCCTGAGCAGCCGGAAGGGCTGGGCAGGCTCTGAGCCCCAGAGAACACAAAAGGAGCTGGAGCCTTCCTCATGTTGACCCCATGCTGGGTCATCCCCAGATTCAGAGCCTTGTACCCTGCAAAGGACCTGTCCTCCAACCAGGTGTTGGGGTGTGTGATTCTGGGGGCCCAGCAGCGAGTGCTGTGGTTCCTGGTGCTGCTGGGAGCCCCTCACCGAGCTGGGCAGGCGGGCAGGGCAGGGTGGGCACACAGGGCACTGCAGGCAGGACAGGCAGCGCGTGCGCAGAGGGGGAGAAGCTCTTCAGAAGGGCCTGCCCCTTCCTCCACCTTTGCTCCTGGGATGATGCTGAGCACTAGAAAACACTTGTAGTTACTAAAAAATAAATAAAAATCAATAAGTGGCAGAGCAAGCTGTCCTGTGGTCCGCTGTCCCTATCCCTGCTGTGGGGAGCTGCCTGGCCTCGAGTGCAAATCCCACGGCTCTGCCCGTGCCAGCTCCCTCTGCTCCCTGCCTGTGCCTGCCCGCCTGGCACGGGCCGAGGACCACGGCAAAGTGGGGAGGTGCCCAGCCCCAGCCTCGTGCCAGGGAAGCCCGTTTGGCTAAACAAGTTTTCACTGACACCTTTTTTTTTCCCCTTCAGTGGAAGCCTTCCAGCGATTTTTCAATTGCTCTCCGCTGAGTGGAGCGCGGCCAGCTCCCTGCCCGCTCCTCGCTCAGAGCAGACAGCTGGCTCCTGCCCCGAGTTGGCCTGCCAGGCGCGGTGCCAGGCGGGCAGGACGTGTGTCCCACGCTCCCACGCATGCCCGTATGGCGAGCGGGTGCCAGGCAGCTGCACAGCTCTGGCACGGCCGCCGGCTCCAGCCCCGGGACAGGCGCTGCTCCGCCCAGGGAAGGAGCGGGGTCTGGCCCAGACCCTCGGCTGCAGCTGCCCTGGGTCCCCTCTGCGAGCCCAGAGCCCCAGGAGACACCAGTGCCAGGCAGTGCAGGGGCTGTCACCTCCCTTCTCTGCAGTGAGGACCCAGCACTGGGGTCTGCATCCCTCTGCACCCCACACAGCCACACCCTTCGCGTGGCACTGCCCTGCAGCCCTGTCCCTCTCTGCAAAGGAGCTTCCCAGGACCTATCCCCGGGATTAAAGACTAATTTTCTAGAGGAAGACGGGAGGGTGGAGCAGAGATGAGATGACCAGAGGCTGTGTGGAGGAAGGCAGAAATAACTCTGACACGTTTGATGGTTTCCCTTGTCAGTACAGAGCTGGTGGTTCCTGTCCTGGTCGTGCCAAGAGTGACACAGGATCCTTCTGCTGGCTCAGCACAAGGATGGAACAGAACAGAACAGAAGGAATGGAATATCCTGAGCTGGAAGGACCCACAGGGATCATCCAGCCCAGCCCCTGGCCCTGCCCAGACACCCCAAATCCCACCCTGGGCATCCCTGGCAGCGCTGTCCAAACGCTCCTGGAGCTCTGGCAGCCTCGGGGCCGTGCCCATTCCCTGGGGAGCCTGGGCAGTGCCCAGCACCCTCTGGGGGAAGAACCTTTCCCTCATCTCCAGCCTGAGCCTGCCCTGGCCCAGCTCCAGCCCGGATCCTACCAAGGTTTGGACATGTAGGATCCCGTGATTCACTGAACGAGCACCAAGGAAGTGTTGAACAGCTTTGTCATTCCAGACACAGCATTCCTCCTCCACCGAACCAGGCAGGAGTGCGTGCTGATAATCTGGGATCTTGTAATTAAATACCCTGCAGCCTGAATATGGATAAGAAGGCACAGTTATGGTTTTGTGGACTGTGTCACTTGTGGCATTTCTGTGAGTTGGAGTTGCTTTGCTTTGCAACTTAAGTGCTCGTGTATCTGCTGCATGTGGCACACTATCAATCATGGGTGTGAAAAATCCCCCAAGCCACCAGAAAATGGAAACAATCTTGAATGCTCCTGAAGTGAAAGCACAAAGCCATTCCCAAGACATTCCTTCAACAGTGAAATGGCTTTTTAAGGAATTCAGACAGAAGATATAATAAGGGGAAAACTGTACAGAGAAAGAAAACCACCCCACCTGCAGCAGCACAGTGTGACAGGAAAATTGAGGGTGGAAGGACTCTGAAGGTCTCTCATTCAACCTTCTGCTCCAAGCAGGGTCAGACCAGGCTCTGCAGGGATTTTTTTCTGAGATCAGTCAGGTCCTGAAGGCCTCCAAGGACAGAGGCTGCACAGCCTCTCTGGGCAACTCGCTGCCAGGTTTGACCTTCCCCATGGTGAAATTTTCCCTCCTGTATCCAGTCCAAAGTTGTTCTGGTTCATTGTCTGTTGCCTTTGTTCTCCTGCTGTGGACAATTGCGGAGAGCCTGAGTCTGCCTTCTTGGTGATCTCCTTGTAGGTGGCTGTGGAGATCCCCCCTTGAGGCTTTCTCATCCCCAGGCTGAACAAACCTCATTCCCTCAGCCTCTCCACACAGTGGAACACATTCCAGCCCATGGACCACCTCAGCGGCCTCCTCTGGATTCACTCTGCTCTGCTGAAAGACCCAGACCCAGGTAAGGTATCCAGCTGGAGTCAATGAGTGGGAGTGGAGGGGTGTTTGAACTCTCTTAAACACCTCCAGCCCTGTGGTCTGGGTCTCCAGGAGTGTCCTCTCACACTTGTGCAGGTGAGGACGTGGCCACAGAGCACCATGTGGGAGATCCTGAGGACAGCTGATGAAAATCCTGGTAGGAGAGAGCTAAAAGCACCATCCCGGAGGCTGGATGGACAGAGCAGCAACCAAAGGTATCAATGCCACTTCCAAAGGAGGTGAAAGCTTTCTTAGAGCTCCTCCTGAGGGGCAGTGGAGGGGCAGCTCCGATCTCTGCTCCCTGGGACAGGGACAGCACCCAGGGAACGGCTGGAGCTGGGCCAGGGCAGGCTCAGGCTGGAGATGAGGGAAAGGTTCTTCCCCCAGAGGGGGCTGGGCACTGCCCAGGCTCCCCAGGGAATGGGCACGGCCCCGAGGCTGCCAGAGCTCCAGGAGCGTTTGGGCAGCGCTGCCAGGGACGCCCAGGGTGGGATTTGGGGTGATCTGGGCAGGGCCAGGGGCTGGGCTGGATGATCCCTGTGGGTCCCTTCAGCTCAGGATGTTCTGTGATTCTCTGACAGTCCAGGGAGATCATTTGTCCCCTCTGGGACAGCACCAAAACCCCAGCACCTGCCACCCCCCCGAAAAACTCCCTGGGGAAGTGGGAGGAGGCAACACCATCCAGGGTGGAGATGCTCAGTGTGGGGAAATCAGCTTGGCTGCAGCTGCTCCGTGGCAGAGAAAGTGCAGCACCACCCTCCCCTCCCCTCCCCGGGCGCGGGGCCAGCGCGTCCCGGCACGAACAGGCAGCTCCTGCGCACAGGGCTGCGGGTGTTTGCTGGGGGACACTGCTGAAAGCACTTGAAGAGCTTCCCAACCCTTTCATGCCTCCTTAGAGGTGTCTGCCACCACTGACATGCGTTCCACCCAGGGGAATGTGCCCACTGTGGTGGCCGGGGACTCAAACTCCTGTAAAAGTGCTTCGGGCGGTGTTTGCTCCGTGATCCTGCAAGTACTCCCAGGACTCTGCTTGCACCAGCTGAAAGGGATGATCCAGGGGGTCAATGGACGGCCTTTGACATCAATTTAGAGCTAATTTAGAGCAAATGCTGAGAGTTCAGCAGAGGCTGTAAGGGGTGCAGTGCTCGCCCCCCTCCCCACTGTGCCATACCCATCGCTGTTATGGGAGCTGCAGTGACAGTGTCCCCCTGAACCAGCACAAACTGGGGCCCTGTAACTCTGTGAGCAAACCCCCGGGGGTCTGACGGCAGCTGTGCTGTGGGCTGGGGCTGGAGGGGCTGTGCAGAGCTCTGCGGGGTGGAACACAGCACAGTACTGTTACCATCCCTGTCTGGGGGCTTGGATGCCGCCTGCAGCAGGTACAAACCCTCGGTGTCTTCCTCTCTGGTGTCCTCCACACCTGCCAAAGGCCTGCAGAGATTCCCACTGCTCTCCTTCAGAACCCTCTGTGTCTCTGTGCTGCCTGTAACCCTCAGATGGTGAAGCAGATGATCTGCAGGACCCAGTTCCCAGTGCTCCCTGTTTGTACCCATCAATTGGTTCTGGCCACATGCCGGGATCTCCTGGGAGTGGGGCAGCTCCTGCTGTGTAGGGACATCACGTGGGTGTGAAATGGATTGCAAGGGAAGGGGACAGGAACTGTGATGTGGGGTTCCCCCTCAGCTGTGCCAGTAACCCTAAACAAGGCTGCACTGGCACTGTCAGATCCGTCCTACTGCGAGAAATAAGGGAATGGGTGGGGTTTTGCTTTGCTTTTTGTGAGAGACGTGGCAGTTCTCAGGTTGTGCCAGAGGAAGTTCAGGTTGGATATTAGGAAAAATTTCTCCACTGAAAGAGTGGTCAGGAGTTGGCACAGGATGACCAGGGTAGAGCCACTGACCTTGGAAGAGTTCAAAAAGCCAGCAGATGTGGCACTTTGTTACATGGCTCAGTGGACATGGTGGGATTTGGTCGAAGGATGGGCTTGATGGTCTTGGAGGTCTTTTCCAGCCCTAATGATTAAGTGGTTCTCCCCTGACCGACCTCTTGGCTCGTGCCACCAGGTGGGAGCTGCCCATGCCGGTTTCCCCTGAGTGAGGACACAGTTCACGGCAACCCTGCTCACAGAGAGGGGTCTTCCTGTGGATTCCCATCCTGAAGTCGTCTGACACAAATGAGGGAGCACGTGGGTGTTGAGGTGGAGGCACAGGAGGTGGAGGAGTGGTTCAGCCCGTTTGCTGTTGCAAGCAGGAGTGGGAATGTTGCCCTGCTTGGTCCAGGGCAAGACCATCTGCCAAGCAGGGGCTCAGTGCTGCTGGCCCAGGTGCTGCTACAGCTGCTGGAGAGGCCAGGAGAGGCTGAGGGGGATGTTCAGTGCCAGGGCAGGTGTTCTGGCATGTGCCTTCTTTGCCAGCTTCCCATCTCAACTGCTGAACCGGCTTGTCCACAGCAGTCCAGTTCCTCCCTCTTTATCCTGGGGCAGTATTTAAATCCAGATTTACCTGGTACAGCACAGTTCATCCCACACTCACTGGTGCTTAAAGAGCTCATAGTACCACAGAATCCCAGGCTGGTTTGGGTTGGAAGGGACCTCCAACCCCCTGCCATGGGCAGGGACACCTCCCACTTTCCCAGGCTGCTCCAAGCCCTGTCCAACCTGGCCTTGAACACCTCCAGGGATGGGGCAGCCACAGCTTCTCTGGGCACCCTGTGTCAGCACCTCACCACTCTCACAATTAAGAATTTCTTTCCAATATCCCATCTAAACCTGCTCTCTGTCGGTCGGAAGCCATTCCCCTTTGTCCTCTCCCTCCACGATGATCACGACCACCTCAGCAGGTGGCCCATCACCCTTCCAAACCAGGAAGGGTTTCCCCATGGCTGCACCCCTGGAAAGAGCCCCAGATGGGGCAGGACATGGTGCCCATGGCACCCACTTCCCCTGGCCCTTGGCTGGAGCCCACAACCCCAGAAATACCTGGCCACCAGCCCTCTGCGTGGGAGAAGGGCGGGTGGAGAGAGGAACACGGGCTCAAATCCAACAAGAAGGATTCCATCTGAGTCTGGCTGGAGGCAGCGCTTCCCAGAGGTTGGCTCAGGAAGCGTGGGGTCCTCCTGACCCTTCCCTGGGCCGTGAGGTGCTCAGTCCACCCTTGGTGCTGGGGTACCTGTCTGTGTAACTCGGTGCTGGGGACCCGCCAGGGCTCGCCAGGGGATTGCGTGGGGTCAGCATGGGCTGGTGCATGTGTGGAGCGAGGGGGAGCTCCGGGGGTCCTGCACGAGGGGCTCCCCTGTCACCCCTCTGCTCCAGCAGAGCCCACCTTATCACGGCCCCTTGCCTTCTCCTGCGAACTACACCGGGCTTAGGGGAAACTGAGGCAGGCAGGAAAGGAGGGGCTGGTGATGGCAGAAGGTTTGAAATCCTTCAGGCTGGAAGTAAAAAGCAAGCAGCAGGAACTGACCCGGCTGTCCCCTCCCCACAAGGCTGTCAGGGAGCTGGTGACCACATCCACCGGCTCCCTCTGGGCAGGGTGGGACCTCCCACCCCGGACCCGAGGGCTGAGGCCGGGCTGTTTGTTTGGAAAGCTGTGGAAAGGAGCTGGTGGTGAGCAGGGCTCTGGGTTTTGAGCCACGTGTCGGCCGGGGCGGGGGCCAGGCTCGCTCCGGGCTGGCCTTTGGGGATGTCTCGGGAGCGATGCCTTGTGCGCGGCTGAGCAACTGGAGCAGAGGATGCTGCTGGGAGCGTCCGGGGAGCTGAGCTCTCCTCCGGCACTCTTGGACAGCGCGGAGTTTCCTCCTCCCTGTGGGCAGAGGCCGGGAACGGCACGTCCTCGCTGGCCGACCTCTCCGGCCGGGTCAGCAGGTCCCCGCTGGCCCGAGCCACAGGAATGCTGGAGCACAGGCCGTTCGGATCCCGCGCTGCTTGACTTCAGCTCATTTAAAAATATCCTCTGACAAATACCTGCACAAACAGGAAAAAAAAACCAAAAAAAAAACAACAAACCCACCTCACCCTTATTAAAAAAAAAAAAAACAGTCTGTAATTTTCCACAGCCCTGAGAAGCAGTCTTTGGTCTCCCAGTCCCTTGCCCAGCACCGTGCGGGTCGCAGCCCCCTGTGCCGGTGCCTTTGCCGGAGGCTGGAGCGGGAGCGCGTCCTGCCCAGCGGGGTGAGGCTCCGGAGATGGGAGCACCCGCCTAAGGCTTCCCGGCAGGCTCTGGCACCCGGCGCTGCGCTGAGCTCAGCCTCGCCCCGCTCCCCTCCTCGCTCGGCGGGTCCCGCTCGGGGCTGCTGCCCGTGCTCCAGCCGGGCCGGCGATGCCGGCGCTTGGCACCGCAGCTCCCTCCCTCTCGGGTGCAGGGACCACCTGGGAAGGGTGGGCTCCCGGCAGGAGGGGCGGCCCTGACCCCGAGCTGGGGCTCTGGCAGGTGAGGGATGTTCCCCGGCCTGAGCCTCAAGCCCAGGTGTGTGTTTTGGAAGCAAGAAATGCCTCCAGCAGCACTGCTGCCTGCTGAAGCTCTGGCTGGGATTCACGGGACTGGGAGATACGGAGGAGGAACTCCCAAAGCATCCACAGGCTGCCCATGCAACCGGGAAAAGGAGGGGAAGGAGTGACATAGCACAAGGGGAGAGTGCAGCCCAGCTGGGGACCGGGCACGGGGGTGCAGATGGGCTGGGACGAGGCTGGGGTGCCCCTGCTCTGGCCACAGGACTCGGCTCTGTTTGGAGAGCTGGAGGCAGCCCCAGTGAGGAGAATCCCCTCCACTATGAATGTGCAGCAGGCAGGCCCTGGGCTGCACACACCAGCTCGACGGGAAGGGCCACAGGGCTGTCCCTGCCATGGAGCTCAGCCCTCCCCCTCACAGAGGGGTCCTGAGGCACTGGGAGACCCCCAGCCCTCCAGCACCCAGCCCTCTGTGCCCCCAGCTCAGGCCATCCCCGCTGCAGGCTTTCCTGGGGCCATGGCATCACCGACTGCACCTTTGCCTCTGGAAGGACTCCCCCATCCACGCCCTGTCCTGCCAGGACCTCCTGCTCTCCCAGCAGGGCTGCCTGGGGGGTGTGGGAGTGGGCATGGGCATAAACCCATTGCAGGGTCCCAGGGGCGCAGGGGCCCTGGCCAACATCCCCTCAGGTTTCCTGGGATCCGTGCAGTGCTGGTACAGGGATGCTCTCAGCTCTCGGTTACCTCGGGGGTGTCGGACCCACCTGGGTCTGGTGCTGTGCTTGGGCGAGGCTCCCTTGGTCACTGCAGGAGCCAGGTTTGAGTCTTTGGTGGCAGTGACCTGCCCCTTGCAGCAAAGTGTCCCCTGGCCACACTGGGAAATGCTCCAAACAGGCCGGACACTGACCATGCTCACGTTGTCCCCACGCCTTCCCCCACCCCTCACCCCACACACTGAGGGACACCACGTTCCCCCACCATGAAAGTGGCAGCGCTACCTCCTGCAGATGCTTCATCCCTGCCCGGAGCCTTTGCTCTCCGAGGGGCACAGGGAGGTGGCTGGGCTGTGGCTGGCACGACGTGGCACCTGGCCAGCACCGAGGAGCCGTGGCAGCCCAGCGCTCTCCTCCAGGGCTCTCTAGGGAAGCAGCAGGGACCCTTGGTCCTGTCTGAGTGGCCCAGGGCTGGCTGTCCCCATGCAGTGGCCAGTGTGGCTGGGAGAAGGTCCTGAGCACTGCAGCTGGGTGCTGGATCCCAGCCTGTGCAGAGCAGGACAAGGCTGGCTGGCTGTGGAAAGGTATGGGAAGACCTGAAGCGAGGGGTCTTTGAGCATCTCAGAGGATTTGGGATGTTCTTGTCTTGCTGTGGGGACATGAGCCCAGAGCCCATGGACAGGAGGGCTCTGCTTCCAGAGGGGCCTGATTCTGCTTCCAGAGGGGCCTGATTCTGCTTCCAGAGGGAATCCAGCTCTCTTGTCACAGCAGGGGTGCCTGGGGGCTGCAAGCAGGACATCCTGGCTGGGGGATGGAGCCTGTCCCAGCTGGGAGAGCTCTGTCCTCGGTGCAGGTGTGTGTGAGTGCTTGCAGGAGCATCCTGTGTGCACAGGAGACCGCACGTACGGGGTGTCAGCAAGGTGTGCACATGCATTACACCTCTGTCTGTGTGTGCCTGTGCTCCCGTGTCCTGCTCCCCTCCCCTTTGAGCAGGGATAGTGAGATCAACCTCCAGATCCTTCCTACCATCATGTGCTCCTGCTCTCTCCCTTGGAAATGCTGTTATTTATATGAGAAAATATGGAAGCGCCTTCAGTCCCTGCTCAGTGACCTTCAAAACCATCCAGCAAATTGGGCTTGGACGCTGAGCCCGGCCAGATGGCCCTTCTCAAACACGCTGGCCGTGCAAACGGGGTTTTACTCCTGGATCCTGCTCCTGCTCCAAGGCAGCCTCGTGAAACGGCGCATTCAGTCTGGGCTCTGGGAAGGCAGCCGAGGAGGAGGCGCTGGGGCAGGGCCAAGCCGGGCTGGGGAGGGACAGCGCCGGCTGCCCAGAGGCTTCAGGGTGGTAATTGAATTGTGAAGCCCAGAGTTAAGTGGGGAGGATCCCAAACTGGAAGGGGGAGGGCTGGATGTGGGCACCTGGGGCTGCCAGCGCTGTGTCCGACTGGGATGGCTGTGGGATGTGTGAGCGAGGTGGAGGGCGCTGGAAGACACCTCTGGTGCTGGTGGAGACAAGCCCGCAGGAGTGATGGGATGGCAGGGAACTGGGCCAGGCCAGCGGGGACTCCTGGAGCCCAGGAGAGGAAAGAGAAAACCAAAATATAATAAGGGAAGGGAAGGGAAGGGAAGGGAAGGGAAGGGAAGGGAAGGGAAGGGAAGGGAAGGGAAGGGTTAAAAGACCTGTCAGAGCTGAGCCTCTCTGGAAACATGGGAGACAGCTGGAAAAGGTTTAAATATCTCTTTGCTGTGTGTCTGGGAGCTGTGGGTGCCAGTGAAAGGTAATCTTATTTCTGATAATATCTGGTCTGACACACTCAATGTGTTTAACAGTTTTCAGTTCACTCAGGCAGATGAGCCTAACTAGGAAGCGAGCACGCAGGGATTCCAGGATGCTGCATTAGCATGCAACTGGAGAGGAGTGCTCTGCCTCTACGTGCAGAGGGAGGCTGAAGCTATTGCACAAGCTGTGCCTGATCAGTCTGAGGGATCCATCTCCCAAATTCTGGGGTGACCAAGCCCCTGGCATGGATGCCATCCTGCAGGGATGTTGGGGACCCTGGTGCAGTGCCTGGGCGGGTGCTGGGGCTGGGGGCCCTTTGTCTCACCCCCACATTGGTCACCAACAGCACCAAGCTCCCCCAGTCGCTCCTGGTCTCTCACCAGTCACCTCCCTTGTCTGTCCTTGGTCACCAGTGAGAGGCACGGGGGAGGTGGATGATGCTGGTGATTCCCTCCAGGCCAGCAGCACCAGGAACAGGGGGAAACTCTTCCATACAGACCTGGGAAGTGGAGCGGGGTCCTGAAGGAGTTCAGCTGACCATAAATGCTCCCAACGGGATCGGCACGGCCCCACCGGTGACCTGAGCCTCTGGCAAGGGTTTCACGCCCTCACCTGTGGGACACCAGCGTGAGAAACCAACCACATCCCCTAAGGCCTCTTGCCCAGGAGGTCCTCCCTTGGCTGTTGGGGGGCTCTGCCTGGGGGGACAGGGGCTGTGACAAGTGTCTGTGAGCTGTCAGGGGGACACTGAGCCCAGAGGGGCTGCTGCAGCCTGGTCGTGCGGAGACAGGGAATTGAGTGCTGGGCTGCAGATTTCCCTGCCCTCGTGCTTGGCCACGGTGGCTGTGCCAGAAGGGGAGATTAGAGGGTGCATGAACTTGTTGCACGACATGCACCATTTTCTAGCCAGCAAAGGTACATTTAATCACATGGAATTGCTGCCAAGAATTAGCATTGAAAGCTATTATTAGGCATTACTATTATTAAAGAACAGATTTTTCCCTAAATGCAGTTCTGGAGCAAAATCCACTACCTGGAGTGTGCACCAAAGGTTGATCAGAAATTTTCTGCCCAAGGTTGGTCAAAAATTTCCCACCCAACTGGTACCACATGAAAAATGGAGCCATCAGCTACATGAGACTATTGCTAAAGTATCTGCCTGTTTTTTCAGCAAAACTCCAGCCCTTCAGAATGCAATGATTTGGGTTGTCAACTAAAAAAAATAATTCATGAAATTTCCCCAAATAGAAGTACGGAAATCTAATCCCATGTGACGCCCTTGGTTTGACATGGTGTGACCTTGAGCATGTCCAGGGAGTGGGGACAACCCCTGCTGCTGTTGGACACCTGTGCCTTGTGCATGGGCCGAGGGCTCAGCATCAGTCCTGATGGGCCAGTGGAGATTCCAGCCCCGCGCTGCGTCCATCCCACCCCATCCCTCCCTTTCCCAGCAGGACAAAGGCAGATTTCCCTCCCTGCTACAGTTCTGGGAAGCGAGTCAGGTGCTGGTCTCACCTGGAAACCTGTCCTCTGCGCAGGGCTGAAGGCAAACGCTGCCTGGGATGGTTTTCCATCAGAAAACAGGGGTTTATTGGAATAAAATCTTTCCCTGGGAACTTGTCGATCTCGCTGCCATTTTCCCGGGAAGAAGCCTCGCAGAATCACTTCGACTTTCTTGTTTCAGCAGTGTCAAAATGTTTATTCCGATCATGTCAAAACACGAAGTTCATTTCAGGAAAGTAAAAATATTTCATTTTGACTTTATCATTTCCTTCACTTAACTTCCACTTTATGTTCCGTGAAAGTACTTTTTAATAGGCGCCGCTTGAGATCTCCTCGCGCTGCGACATCCCGGGGAGGAGGCGACGCAGGAGCGTCACACGTGGCATTTCTGAGGCCTGAATTAGCATTTGGGGGAATTTTCATTTCACAGGATGTGCTGCACGTGTGGCTTTGCCTTCCAAAGCAGAGCAGGCGCCTCGGGCTGGGGCTGCCTTGGTACTTCCCCCCCTCCCAACCTTTGCAGGTACCCAACAACTGCTCTGCTGCTTCCCCTTGGGGTTTTGCCCTGGTCCCTGGAGCTGCTGGGATAGTGAAGGGGATAGGGGCTTCAGAGCAGCCCTCAGGTGTCACTCTGGCGTGGGGGGAATGGGTAGAGGGTGTTGTGGGAGTCGTTCAGATGGCGATCCTGCTGGCCTGGTAGGGTTGGGTGGGATGGGAGTGGACACCAGCACCAGGTGAGGACACCAAGCCTTGGCTCTGCCCAGAGCTGCGGAGGGAGCAGGGGCTCAGTCTGCTCTGCCCTCCTGAGATCTGGTCTGTGAGGAGATGCCTGGGGCAGCAGCTCTCCACCTCCTCCTCCCCCTGCTCCTGTGGCTCCTTCTTCTCATCCCACAACTGGCCCCTCTCTCTTCATGTAGGGGGGTGTGATCCCCCAGCTCTGCACAAACCCTGCTCTTCCAGCTCCCCCTGCCCCCCTAACCCTAACCCTAACCCTAAGCCTAACCCTAACCCTAAGCCTAAGCCTAAGCCTAAACCTGTGTGGCAGATGCTGAGGAGCTGGAGGTCCTCCTGCTCACACCATTCTGAGACCACTCAGACCAGTTTTGCAGCAGGTACTGAAGCATGCACCAGCCCACAGGCACCGGAGCGCTGGAGTATCCACCAGTCCATGCACCCAGCACTGGTGGACACAGCTCCAGTGCTGTCTGAGACAGGGCAGGTCCAGCCCCCGTCGCTGCCATGCTCACTGGCAAGGAGCAGTTCACAAGTGTGTGGCAGGATGTGTTGGATCTGCCCGCTCCATCCCCTCTGAGCTCCTGTTTTCCCTTTCAGGTTCATCCTTCCCACCGTGGAGCACCTCACCAAGCTTGGGCACATCCATGTCACCCCTTCCCTCCCTCTCCTGAAGTGCGAAGTTCACGCAATAACCCAAAGTGTTGAATGGCTTCATCATCATCGGGAGCAAACTGGTTTGTGCCCTAGAGCTGGGGGGCAGAGGAGCCCCATTTCCTGGCCAGATGGGCAGAGGGGGGAAGCACAGCATTCCACTGGACACCTTTGTGCAGAGGCTGCTGGAAGCCACCAGGGAAAGGATGGAGCAGGGAGTTACATCTGGCAAGGGCTGTGCTGGCATGAGAAGGATCATAAAATCCCACAATATCCTGAGTTATGGATAGGGAGCCCACAAGGATCATCGAGTCCAGCTCCTGGCCCTACACAGGACACCTCAACAATCCCACCCTGTGCATCCCTGAGAGCGTTGTTCAAATGATATTTGAGCTCCGTCAGGCCTGGGACTGTGACCATTGGAGATTTGTGTACCCAGACCCTGCAGCATCAACTGCCCATCACCCTTTCACTGCTGCTGCTGCCCAGCCAGCTCTGCTCTGCTCTTTCCCCCTGGCCCTCTGTGCCCGTGCTCATCCCAGCCTCTGGAGAAGCAGGGCTGGAGCAGCAGCTGAGAGGTGTGAGAGGATATTGACTCCGGAAGATCTCTGAAATTCCAGCTCCTACCCCACAGACCCCCAGCTTCCTCAGTGAGCACCTGACATCTGGCCATCAGGCAGCTGGGACCAGGGGACCCTGGGGTGTGGGGGACAGAGGTGGCAGCTCGGTGCCCCCCAGCTCTGCCCCCTGGCCTATCTGTCCCCACGGGGTGATGGCTGAGCAGGGGGCTGCAGCTGGAAGGGGCCGGTGGCAGTGTGGCTGATGGAGACGCTCCTGCCTGGTGCCAGAAGGTTGAGTGATAATTATCCAGGTGCTCGGGAATGGGGGCTGGAAGCCAGCCCCGTGTTGCTGCTGGGGGCAGAGGATTCAACATCCCTCTCTGGGCATCCCAGACCTGTGTGTGCCTTGCACCCGGGAATGGGGCCACTGCACCCAGGAATGTGCTGCTCCACATCCGTGAGGATGAGTGAGGAGGTCAGGGATGAGCTTTGGGCAAGCCAGGGATGGGAGCACCATGGGAGGGGAATACCGTGGTTGTGAGGAGCCACAAAGCTGTCCAACCTGTCACCTTCCCCAGCAGCGGCCATCCCTGCCTGCAAGGGCTGGCCCTGCTGTACCAGTGGGGAAACTGAGGCAGCAGGTGAGCGAGACCAGTGGTTCCTGCAGCATTAGGAGCTGCTAAAGCTCCGGGGTGACCTGGCAGTGTGGGCAGGGAGCTCTGAGTGCCATCCCCAAGGGATGAGGTGGCTCAGGGTGAGGGCAGGGAGAGGCACCTGCTGCAGCGGAGGAGAAGTGCTGAGGGAGAAATGGGGCAGCAGCAGGAGGGAGAGGCACCCACGGAGCAGCACGGGAAGGGCTGTGCAGGCTGGGACCCTCTGCTCGGCTCGGCCCTGGGGAGCTGGGCTGGGAAAACAAAGCTGGGAGAGAGGGTGAGAAATGTGGGAGGGTTTTGACTAAGAAAGGCAAGACTGAGGGAAAAAACACCGCTGGGCTCCAAGTGGACAAAAGGCTGCAGAGAGAGGAGGGAACGGCGGGCCCTTGGGCAGGGGAAGGAGGTCATGGGTGTAAACCACAGCAAGGGAAATTTGGGATAGATCCCTGGAGAAATGCTCTGGGGAGGAGGGAGGCAAGGGAGATGTGGGGGCTGGCACCACTCTGGCGTCTGCAGGATCAGGGGATTTTGGGGTCAGGTCTGTCCCAAGGTTGCTCTGCTGCCAGCCTGGCTCGGCCTCCCCGGACCAGTGGCACCGGGAGATGTGGGGTCAGCAGGTCCCCAACTGCCGGGCAGGGCATCAGGGAACACACCCCCCCAAGCCCGCAGCTGCTGGGATGTGCCTCCAGGGACAGCTGGAGCCTCTGCAGCCATCACTGCGGGTTGTGAAACAGAGCACTTGTCAGGTCCCGCCTGTATATTGTATTATATTTATTATATTATATTGTATCTATTAGATTATATTATACTTTATTATATTATTAGAGCTGTCAGGCCGAGCACTTCCAGGCTGCAACCATCAGCTCCTTAGTTGCTTGGGTAACCTCAGGCCGTCCCTTTGGACCGGGAATGGGGCTGCAGGAACAGGATTGCATGTGTCTGTGGCATGAGAGACGCTGTTACAGGAACAACGGGTGGCACCGAGGGTGACAAAGCCCAGAAGGATGCAGGGAGCTCAGTGACAGCGTTACCCAGGGCCAGGTCTGCAGTGGGGACGGGCAGAGCGGGCAGTGTGAGGCAGGAGGGTCCCTGAGGTGGTGGGGAGGGACAAAGGTGGGGGACACAGTGCTGCTGCACACACCCCTGTCCCCAGTGCGAGCAGTGCCAGGGGTGTGTCCGCAGGGGATGCGTGAGGAGGGGGATGTTGGGGTGCAGGCAGCGAGGTGGATGCAGGGGGCAGGGATCAGGCGGGTGTCCCCAGTGGGTGCTGGGTGAGAGCTGCAGGTGGGTGCACGCTGAGGGGCTTGCACCCTCATCCCCAGCGGCTGCCGGGGTGTGTACGGCTGGGCAGCGTCCGCAGCGCGCCTGAGTCGGGGGAAACAACGCTGTCCTCCAGCCCTGCTGGGCCTCGGGGGCATGCGGGCATCCGACCCTGCCCCGGGTGGGCTTCGTGGGTCCGACCCCCCGGTCACCGCGTGCCCAATGGGGACATCAGCGGGGAGTCAGCCGGCAGATGGGCCCGGCGGGCCGCGGGCAGGACAGGCCCCGAGGGGGCTGGGGTCGGGATTGCGATCGGGGTGGGGACGGGGATCGGGACCGGGGTCGGGATCGCCCCCTCCGTGGGCG